>JZKD02S0334744.1:22125-41147 GCA_000966675.3 Picea glauca | reverse complement strand
AAGTATTATTTTAATGTAATCCAGGATTCTTAGATTGATCTTTAAGGACTGCAATAGGGAAATTACTTTCCTGTGATTTAATTCAGAGCTTCAGTTCATTCAAGCAAGTATAGTTAGTATAGATTTCTTTACTACAACACTAAGTTGCTTTTGGGATTGAGCATATACTGTGCGTTGCTATCTTTGAAACAAAAGACTTCCCTGGGTTGATAATTTATGTTTCACTTGGTTGTTTAAAATTAATTAAGCAATTATAGTGACCAACAGCAGCTAGCGTATGTACGTGGGAATTAGTGCAGCAGGGCGCGTACATGCTCCAAAAAATGTTTTTTTAAGAGAGAGTCTCAGCAATAATTTGGCAAATTGTGCAAGTAGAAAGGCCAATGCCATGTATGCATAAGTAGGGAATTTTATGGCTATAACAGATGTCCCCTAATGTGTGAGGTCATAAGAGCAACTGATGGCTGAAATACATTACAATATCTTACCAGTGGAAATGCACGAAGTCGAGTGAGCTCGGGACCATAGTTCGGGAGGTGCCATCTCCAAAACAACAATAATCTCTCTGAGGTAGGCATACCCATGCTCGGGATGAACTAATCATGGATGCCAATCAAGTACACTGTAGATCCATGTCATATAAATGTCTATATAAAGTGTAGCCACGAGCAATACATAGTGGATCTACATCTCAAAATCATTTGATGATATTCAAGTACAATATAAATGCATCTTCAAGAAGTATTGATGCCTATGGATGGAGAAGAGAACACCATATATCGAGCAACAACTTCAAGATCTTCAACAGTTCAGGTAGCAGTACAATAGAAGTGTAAGACTCACTACTCTGAGGTCTTCAACAAGTCGTCGGGAAAATACTGGAGGATATCGATGTTCAGGCAGAAAAATTCATCAAGTTTGAATGACTTGACTGGACTCACGGGATGGAAAACTCATGAAAGTCAAGAGACAAACTGCAGAAAGGACAACTCAGGTTGGATAAAACTTCCCTTGGACAAAAGCACAAAATATGATCAAACTCAGGAAGCGTAATATTGACATAAGTTTGTGATGCAGGAGGCACCGCAAACTCTCCATATATTTGGAAGAGTAACCAAATGGAGGAGGACAGAGCTCTATGTAGCAAGAACAACTTCCTAAGGTCATACTAAATCCCAATGCTTGACGAACAAACAGAAGGATGTGCTTTGTCCAAGGGAGACTATCTTGTTGCCAAAAAAAGAATGTATATTTCTCGTCCCCTCTTTTTGGAATATTTGATTTTTTTGTCTTTTTCAAATTTTTAACGAGCTTGAAAAAGAATAAAGAATGCTATGTTACAAAGGAGAAACAAGTGTCACGAGCAAGCAAAATGGTTCCAAGCGCATGGAACATACTAATGCTCAAGGCAAGGAGACATGTATAGGATAAAGACACTCGGGAAAAACTCCTCCATGGGTCAAGGTGTCAAATCGCAGAGGCAAAATTGTTGCAAGGATTGCGTATAAGGAATGCTTTAAAGGTTCGGTTGAGAGAAACATGGAGCTGGAATTAGGCCAAAGACACAAAGATGAGAGGAATGAAAGAAAGAGGTAATTCGTGGGCAGAGGTAGAGAGAGGGAGCAAGCAGATATGTGAAGAGAGCAGAGCCAAAAGAGAAATATCAAGAAGAGAAAAAGAGTGGTTACATCTCTCTGGTTCAAGGAAGAACTAGGAAATAAGCTCGTTCTAGGCGTAAGAGGTTGTTGGCAATGTTTTCATTACAAGCTGATAAATGAGGTTGATTTTTGGCACAGGGGCAGACCCAGGGTTCAACGCTACAATAGCGCACCAACAAAACCCTAACTACCGGCCCTTTCGGCAACACCTGTGAAGAAGATGAAGTCTCACCCGAGGTAGAGGCAGGGGTGGTTGCAAGACTCAGGTGTCTGCAACCTTAGATGGGACACAGATCTGTGATTATAACACTTAGCAATCACTTAGCATAGATTATTCATCAATATTCAACCCTTATGATACTTCGTAGATAGCACAGAGCATCGCAGTATGTACTTAGATCTAAGACAATTCAGCACTTAGCCACAACAAGATAGATTAGATTCGGAAGATCGAGAACTAAGCATCTTACATACCAGATCTAACATTCATTCGTATCCCAGAAGCACAAGAATAAATAGATCTATCTAAACACATCAAAGCACTTAGAAAAGGAAGAGACAAACACATCAGGTCGAGGCACAAAACACAACACACAGATTTATCGTGGTTCACCCCCACCCTGGGGCTACATCCACAAAGTCTTATTCTTTATTAGCTTCAGTTAATCAGGTTACATCAGAGAGCCTCAACAATCATTACTCCACACAGGACAGAAGATCTGTGCAGCTCGCTAGATCCTTCTTCCTTGCGCTTTAGCACAAAGCCTTTCCCAACCTCCTACAACAACTTGCACTTAGCCCTGCAAGCCTTTTACAATCATGCACATAGCTTTTACAATCCTTGTCCAATCACACAGATCTAATTACTAGCACTAAGCCATTTCTCTCCACACGCACCTCTTACATTACCTTAGTATTTATTTATAGATTACAAAAGTGGTCCTAAGCGTGGGTAAACCCACGGGCCGACATCCCTTTCCCATTACATTATCCCCCAAAACCCAAAAAGGGGTCTAGCTTCCATGATTTCCTCTTCGCGTTGCGCACCATCTTTGGCAAGTTGTCAAAGTCCCAAAAACGGTCAAATATGATCAAGTGTTCCTCAAAACTTGGTCAGGGCCAATAATCCCCCAACACTCACCTATGACTCATCCCGAGTCCCTCGAGTCGGGGTAACTTTTCCTCAAAGGTATCGAGCTTGGCTCAAGCTACTTCGACTTGTCTCTATGCTACTGCTTCTTGCTCGGCGAATTCCTGAACAATCGCTTCACTGATAGGTCCTTCCAGTTGTTGCTCAATTGTAACAACTACTTGTTCTAGTAGTGTTCCTTGGCCTTCAATTTCTTCAAACAGTAGGTAGGCCACCTCCTGGCTCGGCTGGATTTTATGGGTGACTTCCATCACTCTGTTATGCATGGTAAGAATGAGTTGTTGGGCAGTGTGTTGTTCCTAGGATCTCTTCATCCTCTCTATGGGTGACAGGAGCTTGAGTTGTGCCTATATTGTATCTGCATGATGCTTTGCTTCCTGGAGTTGGGACTCCAGTTTCTTCAACTCTGGGTGCTCAAATAGTTGTTCATATATCTACGCACTTCTGCTACTTAGTTGTTTACATTCTACGGAAAGTGTTTTAATCCTCTCGATTGTGCTCTGAGCATTCAATTCTCGCTGGTTGTGCACTTCTTGCGAAGTCTATGGTATGGTCTGAAGCTCTAATTCCACGACCCTTTATTGAAGTTGTTGAATAACTTCGGACAGCTTCATCACTTGGTGCTCTATGGGCTCTTCGGCCCTCTGCTCTAAGTCAATCACAGAGCGAAATGCTCTGTTGACTACTTCTTCAATTCCTATCTTCTTTGCGAGCAACTACTCTTTTTCTTTTTGGATATTCGCTCTGTCATCATCAAATTTTGCTTGGAGAGCATTCTTCTCTTGTTGTTTGGCTTGGCATTGTTCAATAATTTCCTCCTGTGCTTTCTTTAGGGCTTGGGTGGCCTACGCTTTTTGTTCCTGAGCATGTCGAAGGCGTACTTCTACTATATCAGCAATCTTGCAGAGCTGAACTGATTCATCTCCCACTTATGTTGTTCCTTCTAGCAGAGGTGCAGTAGAGATTGCTCGACTAGACTGGAGTTCTTTTTGTACTCCTTGGAGCCCCATCTCAATTTGGCTATACATTTTTTCTCGATTCTCCTCTTGCTTCTCTGTGATTTCCTTTGAAGCATCATTGACCGTTGCAACAATGAAATCGAAGTCATCCAACGTGAGGGCAGTTCGCATCTTGGTTACAGGGGTTCTTGGTTTCTTTCTGGAGGAAGATTTCAGAGGTGAGACCTTCCTTTTCTTCGATGAGTCTTCTTCGTCCCTAGGCGGTGGTACTTCAACTTTTTGTTGTTCAATTTATGTACCTTCTTCTTCATCACCTTCTTCATATGGTGTAATGGAATTCGTCCTTACAGATAGGCTGTCAACATCCTGGACTTCTTCAGTCTTCTTCGTCGTCTTTGCTTTCTTTGTCTTACTGGGCCCAGGTGTATCCTGCGCAGTTCCGGGGTTGTTGATGTTAGACATTGTTGTGAGGTCTATTGAAACAAGGAGGTTCACCGACCATTCCTTGGTGATCTCTTTCAAGTCTTCTTCTATCAACTTATAATAGGACTGAAGTTGTATCTGGTGCTCATCAGCGCGTGGGGTTAGGTATATAAAGTGGTGGTCCGCACTGAACTTTATCAGAGGTCGGAATCTCTGTAAATTGTTTGGTGTTATGTGAGGTTCACTTCTTATGGCTGATTTCAATTGGTTATAGTATGCGTGTAAAACGACATTCGATTTCCATTGCTTTCTCATGTCGTTCGAGTACCATAATGTACTGAACTTCGCGACTAGTGGCTCAAAGGGGTCAAGGTCCGAGAAGGTTTCACCTTCTGGTAGCTCCCATGCAACAAAAGCGATCAGTATCAAGAGCCAACTAAAATGGAATTCATGCCCTTGATCCCGGGCTTCTCTATAGTCAATCTCCAGTTGATTCACCAGGTACTTCGCCCAGTTCATCTGTAGTCCCTCTGCGCACTTTCCTGCGAGGTCAACTACAAAGCCAGATACTTGTGTTGGTCAATTCTTGTTTACCAACTTCCCTGCGATCAGTTGGCATGCGAGGCGCACTGCGCCACTTTCAATAAAAGATATCTTGTAGCCTCGCGCGCCTTTCTCAACATCTCCATAGGCTTCTTTGATCTTCTGTGCAAGAGCACGGTGTGCGGTCTTTCCTGGATAGTACTCATGGGGATCAGGGCCCTGCATGTTAATCCCTATGATCCTATTGATCAACGTCGGATCAACATTTATGCGACGATCTAACCACAAGTATCCTCCGTGGTAACTTGCTAGTAACAATTTTACACAGGAAGTCACCTCATGGTGTCTACCGAAGTGCGGTATTTTCATAACGTTGAGAAAAGTAGATTGTGCAAGGTTCATCGTCCATTGTTGAGGGATGAGCTTCGAATTCTTGCCCTTAGTTCTCGTTAAGTACTTATACGGGGTGAGCATGTTGTAAAATTTACGGTCCCCCAAGTTGAAGTCGCAAAACTTCAACGATGTAACCTTGTCTTGATCTTCGCGGTAGGTGCGTACTCCTTTCAGTATATATGCAATGACTAGGGTCTATTCAAAGTCTCTAGGGACATTGTCCCTGTTAATCTCACCGCTCAAAGGGGGTATGTAAGTTGGTAGGATGGATGGCACTAACTTCGCGTTGGCTATGTCGTCCTTATGCTTAGTTCTTCTCTCTTTGTCGGCTCGAGATGTTCCTACTCGAGAAGTCGACGAGGAGGCTTTCACTCCTATCGTTGATGATGCTTGGACCCCGGTGGACATTCTTCTTTTTGACATGACTCTCTCACTCCTTAAATCAAGAAGGACCTTTGTGATGGATTCCTCAAGTGTGGTGAGCTTGTCGAACATATGCACTCAGGAAAGATAATCGGGGTCACGATGATCTCAAAATACTGCACTAGGATGAACAATCTTCTTGCAATGATCACTATAGACAATCACTAGTTCTGTGGGCTTCGACTTTTCAGTTGGAAAAAGTGTTCTTCGAGCATGGCGCGACGATCTAAATAGGAAATTCATCAACGGTGTGCTTGCAACGGGTATGAAGCTTCCATGAACGTTGATCCATCCATTATGGCGTGGTCCAACAGTCTGGTGGTGATCCTTTAATGCTTTTTTGTCCGTTCAGGGCGGTAGTCAAATGGGCATATCGGTCCAATGGCTATATTTATTTGCCACGACGAAGTGCCATATGTCGTTGTTATATTATCCCGACGAAGCTCAATTCCTGTGATTTTTCTTTCTACGAAGTTTCCTCTGGAATGTTCTGTAACTTTTCGATCTTGGCTCTCTTCTTACTTAGCTTCCTAGCCTTCTTCCCAGTGACCTTCATCTCGATCATCCTTTTTCCATTCTGATTCCTATCTTCTCTCGGCATAGTCACTTCACGATGCTGAGATTCTTTCTTCAGATCCAAGGGTAATACTCCTTCATCATATGGATTAGGTATTTCAGTCTTTTGTGGTTCCTTTGGTGCTCTTATAGCTTCGACATCCAATTCCCTGGTGTTCAATAGCTTAGATCTGTTATCTTGTTCTTCCATTAAGTAGGCGATCCTTCTAGTCATAAATTCCATGATTCCTTGCTTCTTTTGTTCTAGGGCTTCCTTTTCTTCTTTTCTCCGGATCTAGTCTTTTTCAATCCAAATCTTGCCTAACAAAGTTGGAAATGGGGCATGGTCCTCAATAAATTTAATAACTTCGAATTCTTCCTCTGTCGAAGCTCCATGGGTACTCATAGCTATCTGGGTAATTCTGCCACATAGGGTTACCATTTTTCCTTTAAACAACCCTAGTTTTCCCAATGAAGGAACCATAGCAGGCCTTCCTAGGGTTTCCCAAGTGCTTTATGTCATAATGTTCATCTGTGTTTCCTCATCCAAAGCACAGTCAATGTTGAAGTCTCCTATTATTACTTCAATTTTCTCCTTTTCATTAAAGATCTATGACAAACTGGCATCTTTATGTTCATTCAAGGTTTCTTTCATTTTCAGTAACATAATATCTGATTATTTCTGGGGTTCTTCTATAATCTTAGTCTCTTGATCTTCTTCAAGTTTTGCTTGCTCCATATTCATCTTTTCAATTATAGCAATCATTCTAGGGAAATCCAGTACTTCATGGTCCATAGCCTTACAACAGAGGCAACTAGGGTTTCTCCTAGGGCATTCCTTAACAAGATGTCTTGGTCTTCTGCAACTGTAACAAAGAGTTAATCCTCTCTTTCTCTTCGCTAATCCCCAAGTTTTCATGTACTGCGCTCCAGGATCATGGTAGCTATCCTGCAAAAAATTCTTTCTAGGATCCTGCATCCATTTGTTAGTCCAAACATTCTTTCTATGCATAGGTATAACTTATCTTTCATTATTCTTATCATATCTATTCATATCAAACTTTCTTTCATCTAACAAAGCTCTAATTTTCAAGCTAGGACAAAATCTATCAATCATACCTAGATCCATACTCTAAAAACAAAAATTTTCACTTGTCTTACTTCTATAGAGCACAAAGCTTTCAGATCTAAAAAATTTTCACTATTCTTACCTTTATTAGAGCACAGATCTTACAGATCTTACCTCTTTTCTGCAGATTTGACCTCTTTCTTTCAAAAATTTCCACTTTTTACTTTTCTTAGAGCACAGAGCGTTCAGATCTCGCTTCTTTTCTTCAGATCTGATCTTCCTTTCTTCAGATCTGACCTTATTCCTGGCACAAAGCTTCATAGGTCGAGTGGAAAGTTGTGCATTAGGGCAATAGATCTATGCATAGAGCTTTCTCAATTTTAGGACGAATCTTTCAACAAAGCTTCTTCTGCTCAGTTCCCAGCAATCACAGTTTTAGGTCTCGGCAACGGAACCATTTGTTGGCACAAGGGCAGACCCAGGGTTCAACGCTACAACATCTCACCAACAAAACCCTAACTACCAACCCTTTCGGCAACACCTGCGAAGAAGATGAAGTCTCAACCGAGGTAGAGGCAAGGGTGGTTGCAAGACTCAGGTGTCTGCAACCTTAGCTGGGACACGGATCTGTAATTATAACACTTAGCAATCACTTAACATAGATTATTCATCAATATTCAACCCTTATGATACTTCGTAGATAGCACAGACCATCACAATATGTACTTATATCTAAGACAATTCAGCACTTAGCCACAACAAGATAGATTAGATTCAGCAGGTCAATCACTAAGCATCTTACATACCAGATCTAGCATTCATTCATATCCCATAAGCACAAGCATAAATAGATCTATCTAAACACATCAAATCACTTAGAAAAGGAAGAGACAAACACATCAGGTCGAGGCACAGAGCACAACACACAGATTTACCGTGGTTCACCCTCACCCTGGAGCTACATCCACAAAGTCTTCTTCTTTATTGGCTTTAGTTAATCAGGTTACAGCACAGAGCCTCAACAATCCTTACTCCGCACAGGACAGAAGATCTGCGCAGCTCACTAGATCCTTCTTCCTTGCACTTTAGCACAAATCTTTTCCCAACCTCCTACAACAACTTGCACTTAGCCCTGAAAGCCTTTTACAATCATGCATATAGTTTTTACAATCCTCGTCCAATCACATAGATCTAATTACTAGCACTAAGCCATTTCTCTCCACACACACCCCTCTTACATTACCTTAGTATTTATTTATAGATTACAAAAGTGGGTCTAAGCGTGGGTAAACCCACGGGCCGACATCCCTTTCCCATTACATTATCCCCAAAAACCCAAAAAGGACCCAAAAAGGGGTCTAGCTTCCATGATTTCTGCTTTGCATTGCGCTCCATCTTTGACAAGCTCTCAAAGTCCCAAAAATGGTCAAATATGACCAAGTGTTCCTCAAAACTTGGTCAGGGCCAACATTGACTAGTGGTTGTGGAAGTACTCAGGAAGACCTCCTTGCTTGGTATAGAGAAGATCGGTTGCCAAGATCTTGTGGGAGGAGGAGACTCTAGAGAGTAACCTTCATCCTTGATTGTCATTAAGAAAGGAGATAGAGTCTCTCTCAGAGAATTATGGTTTAGCTCGGGGGTGGCCAACGGTAAATATGTCAGGAATGGTTGTGCCTATGGTTGGGTGGAAACAGGCACCCCTCTCAACAGTCATTTCACGGTTTCCAGTTTCTGATAAGTATCTTCATACTTTGTGTAATGAAATGGGTGATGGTTGAATGTATGTGTTTATGGTTAAGTTTTACAGTTTTTGAACAGTTATTAGAAATGCTCATTTTCTTCTGTAAACTGCTAAATTTTTTGTAAGTAAGTCTAAGTATAGGCTAAGTCTGTAAGTAAGTAAGTAAGTAAGTAAGTAAGTTTGTAAGTAAGTCTAAGTATAGGCTATGGTTTCCGCACTGGCTGGAAATTTCCTAAGGGGACCTTTCCCCAAGATGGAATTTGTAGTGCAAGAGTTGAGATGGGTGTAGCTATATTATTTTCGACCTCTTTATTTCCCTTCGCGGGAAGACTAAGTTCAAATTTGGTGGAAGTATGGCACCTCCATCAGACCCTTCACCTGTATGACCAAGGGATCATGCCCAGGTCCTTAACCAATTCACGGCTAAGAGATCAGTGTGTAGCCCATGAGAATTTTTGGAAGACCCATGTGACCAAGGTCTAGGAACATTGTGCTAGGCTGAAAGGAGCTAAGTCTTTCTGGCTTCGGAACTCCGGGAGTTCGGAGCTTCAGGGTGTTACGACCTTACCATTTGTAAATCGGTCGAAGGCAACGTGTTGACACGGTAAACCATGAGGTTGACCGATGTCTGGAGGTTTCCCTAACAATAGAAGAATAGACATGTCCCACCATTAAACCTTGACTCACTCACCAATCGTGAAGTAACACAAGTCGCGGATCTAAGGGTATTCGGGAGTTTCCTTGGCTGTTGGATCTACACCAAAGTCAACTTCGACGCTGACCACTTCAGGGGAACAGCGATGTCGTGACCCCAAATTCCTCGAATGTCGGAGTTGAAAATTTATTAGTGACATGGATATGGGAATCCATTTGGAATCAATCTCATCCCTTAGATCAAACTTAGTGAAGAGGTAGTGCTAAGTACTTCGGTGAAGTCCCACTTCGGAAAGAATAGAGGTGGTCTAACGCCAAAACTTATGAATTCCAAAGTTATGAAGTAATGCGACCATTGATCTAAGGACCCTTTGGGATCCCTCTCAATCGTCCAATCAACCAAAAATAAGGACTTATGTACAACACTTTGGCGAAGTCCTACTCCGGGAGGAGAGGAGTGTGGAGCGGGTAGAAACCCCCGAACGTCGAAGTAACGAATTAATGTGAGTTGTAGATTCATGGATCTACGTAGACACACCTTGACCATGGGATCTAAGGGGTGTTGAGAGACAGCTAGCGGGAAATTTGGACTTCAGAGCTCTGGGAGGTTTGGCAAGTAGGTGAAGCTAGAAACCCTAGAGGCTTCCAGACTCAGATTGACATGGCACGTCGACGTCACCTACGGTGACATGGACCCTTTTCATGTATTCCATGTGTGACCCTTATTTGTGTTTCTCATGGACCTTAAAGGACATTAGAATGAGGACATTGTCACCCCTGGCCCCTACCATGTGTCATCCCTCTGGCGCATGAATGCTCGGTCAAAGGTTGGTAGAGTACCCGAGACTTCGAGACTTCGAGACTTCGGGACTTTGGAATATTGGGAGGCTGGAACATTGGGGATAAATCATCTGAAGGGTTGGAC
Source organism: Picea glauca (assembly GCA_000966675.3). Taxonomy (NCBI): domain Eukaryota; kingdom Viridiplantae; phylum Streptophyta; class Pinopsida; order Pinales; family Pinaceae; genus Picea; species Picea glauca. Next base: position 30,654 of record JZKD02S0334744.1, on the reverse strand, counting down.
CCACCTGTCCCTGTCTTTGTGTATAAACGTCACCATGTGCAAGTGGTTCGGACCCTTCGGGAGTCCTGGACTTTTGGACTCCGGAGGTTTGGAGTGTAGTGTCGAGGATAAGCCGAAGAGTCGAAGGTTGGAGCTACGTGGCAGCACCTCGGGAGTTCGAGATTTTGGGACTCCAAGGAATGTGCGTGCAGAAAGAAAAAGGGGCATTCAGAGTCGAACGTCGAACTCCCCTCTAGCCTATATGTTAAATAAGGAACAAGCCCCACCGTTGGATTGGGCAGTGGGTGGACTTCCATCGTAGATGTAAAAATCCAGAGATGGTATGAATGATATGGAACCATGTGGTTCATGACTAATAACGCTCGAAGAGCTTTGGGAGGCAATAACTTGCAATCCAGAACTCAGATTTCAGTATGGTGAAAACCTTTAGAAATCTTGTGGAAAGCAGAAGCTGATGGAGATCCTGGAATTAGGATTTGAGATAGTTAAGGAAAATGAAATTATGATGCCCCATCCCTTAAAAGAGTATTTAGGGGTCAGGTTTGTTACAAATTGGTATCAAAGCATGGAAACAACACTTGGTCTGATTGGGCTCATGAACGAGTTGTTTAAAAATACTATTAAAGAAAATCTTGTTTAAAGGACTTTTAGGAGTGACACCCTATGTTACCCCTTTCCCTAAAAGACTTAGTTAAACCTCTATTGAAGAAAGGAATGAAATTTTATATTGTTGTCTGTGTGTGGAAAATATGAATTGTGTGTTGTTCATGAACTAATAGACCATTAACTAACAGATAAATTTTTATCAGCACTCAAGAAGTTAGTAGACCATAGGAAAAACTACATCATAAAGGATGGTGACACACCATGAATTAGGGGAAATCTCCCACAATAGAGAGGAAGAATCTGATGAGAGGAGGGTGGTGGAAACCCCTCCGGATCTGGATGAAAATGTAAGAAGCCTCATGACAGAATTACAGAGTTGTAAGGCTGACAATGAAAGGTTGATAAAAGAGCAGGAAAAGCAAACTGAAATTAATGCAGTCCTGTTGTGAAGCTTATCGGATATACAAAGGAAGTTGCTACATGGACCAGCATCCAGTCATGTGGAAGGAAATCATACGAAGAAAACCCAAAATCCACTTGAGATACAAAATAATGGCCTTGAAAGTGGCCACACAAGGAGGAGCACCTCAAAGAAGGCCCAACATGGAGCCAAGAGACACTTTTCAAAAGAATCCTCTGGTGAGGAAATTGACAACTCTAAGGAATCCTCTAGTAGAAAAACAAGTTCGCATTCCCAGAGGAAAAGAAAGAAGAGGAAACCTTCCAAGATTCATGACCTGAAGAGTTCAATAAGGTCAAACCACCCACCTTCAATGGAAAAATTAAGAAGGGGGAAGAGGCAGAAGTTTGGCTGCTTGGCTTGAAGAAGTACTTCAGAGTCCATGACTACTCTGAAAATATAAGGGTTCGAATAGCCATATTTAACTTGAATGGAAAGGCCTCCATATGGTGGGAGGACCTTAGGAATGTGAAAGGAATCCATGAGAAGGACTTGTCATGGAAACAATTTGAGAAATACTTCAAAAAGAAGTATATGTCAAAGAAATACTTTGATGGAAAGACCAAGGAGTTCTATGAACTCAAGTTGGTACATCTTACCATAGATGAATATATCAATAAATTCCTTGAATTGATAAGGTATGTGCCCTACATAAAGGATGAAAAGGTAAAATGCAACGATTTATTAGTGGGCTACCTCAATCCTTATGGGACGGGATTGAATTTGATGAGCCAAAGACCTTAGAAGACACTATCTGGAAGGAAAGGTATTGCTATGAGAAATTCAAGAACAAGACAGAACCTCACAGGACTGGAAGAAGAAGAGTATTTCAGGAATCAAGAAAAAGGGGCTTAAACCCTCAAGATTCAAGAGCTATGGGAAAGGTTCTAAAATGAGTCTTCCTACGAAAAGTGTATACCAGTAAAATTTCCCCTCTCAGAGTGGAAATAAACCCTTTGGAGTAGCCCTAGGTAAGACTTATAACACAAAGAGAGAACCCTTGAAATGTTGGGGTTGTGGAGAAGAACATATGTTGGGAGACTGTCCCTATAGGAAACATAATAGTAGGAGAGTCTACAACATCCAATAGGATACCACGGTCAATGATATGTCTAGGAGCATGCCACGAATTTATGCAGCCTTGGATAATAAACAAGCCGACCACCAAGCTTCAGTGGTGGAGATGGAAGGTATAATTTGCAACCATCTAGTTTCCATTTTAATTGACCCTAGTTCTAATTTGAGTTATGTTGCCCCTCAAATTGTTGATAAATGTAAATTGAAACAAGTTAAACATATTAAATCATGGTTGGTACAACTAGCCACTAAAACCAAAATAAAAGTAACAAGGGTCATACCAGCATGCCAATTCGTTATGAGTGGATTGTCCACCCAAGCGAACCTAAACATACATCCTTTAGGATCTTATGACCTGTTGATTGCCATGGACTGGTTGGATGTCCATTAAACCAAGTTGGATTGTTTCAATAAAACTTTGGAGTGTGAAAATGAAGAAGAGAAAAATGAAACCCTACAAGGGATTCAAAATCTTGCCTCAATGAGACAAATATTGGCACTTCAAGTGAAGAAGTACTGCAGAAAAGGATGTCTTTTGTATGCAATACAAGGGTTGGACTCTCTTGAGGATGAAAAACCAAGCCTAGAGGATCACCCCATATTAAGAGAGTATAAATATGTATTCCCAGAAGAGGTATCAGGTCTACCTCCAAGAAGAGACATTGACTTCTCAATAGAACTTGCACCAGGAGCGGTGCCAGTGTCTAGAACACCCTATAGAATGAGTACACCAGAGCTAGTTGAGCTCAAACTACAGCTAAAGGAAATGATGGAAAAATGATACATTCGGCCTAGTGTTTCTCCATGGGGAGCACCAGCCTTGTTTGTGAAAAAGAAAGATGGCACACTTAGGTTGTGCATAGACTATAGGAAACTCAATAAGAGAACCATAAAGAATAAGTATCCCTTGCCAAGGATCGATGACTTGTTTGACCAATTAAGGGGTGTTACCATTTTCTCCAAGATTGATTTGAGGTATGGATATCATCAGGTCTGAATTAAGGATGAATATATCCACACAACAACCTTTTAGGACAAGATATGGTCATTATGAATTTGTGGTGGTGCCATTCAGGCTAACCAATGCACCAGCCACTTTTATGTGCTTAATGAATAATGTACTCAATAAATTCTTAGATAGATTTGTATTGGTTTTCATTGATGATATCCTAATCTATTCTAAGAATAGGGAAGAACATGAAGAACATCTCAAGTTAGTGCTTCAAGTACTAAGAAAACATCATCTCTTTGCTAAGTTTAGTAAGTGTGAATTTTTACAGAAACAAGTTCATTACTTAGGCCATGTTATTTCTCAAGAAGGGGTGGCAGTTGATCCTGAAAATATCAAAGCCATTATGGATTGGCCTATCCAAAAGAATGTATCTGATATCAGATCCTTTACGGGCCTAGCAGGATACTATAGGAGGTTCATAAAAGGATTTTCCAATATTGGCTTCCCAATCACTTCCCTTCAAAAAAAGGGAGTTAAATCCATTTGGATATCAGAATGTGAAGAGAGATTCCAAGAGCTAAAATATCTTCTAACCAATGCACATGTGTTGAATATTGCAGACCCAAACAAGGACTTCATTGTGTGTACATATGCCTCCAAGGAAGGACTCAAAAGAGTCCTTATGCAATAAGAACATGTAATTTTCTACGAATCCAGAAAATTGAATGAGCATGAAGTCAATTATGTGACCCATGATTCAGAATTGGTTTCCATAGTTCATGCTTTAAAAATGTGGAGGCATTACCTCCTAGGTAGAAGATTTGTGCTTATGACATACCATTGTGGGTTGAGGTACCTGTTTGATCAACCAAAACTCAATGCTAAACAAGCTAGATGGATGGCTCTCCTTAGTGAGTTTGATTTTGAAATCAAACATATCAAAGGAAAATAAAATAGGGTGGTTGATGCCCTTAAAAAAAGTGTGAAAATGATCCACCTGGCAGTGGTAAGCACCTGTGAAACGGATGTTAGAGAGAGAGTCAAGAGTGCACAAGAAACCGATGCATTCTTCGAGACTGTAAAATTGTACTTAGAACAAGAGCCCACAAGACTAAAGTACAAAGGTTATCATATGTTGAATGATGGCCTGCTAACTTACAAAGGTAGGTTGTATATCCCGAATTGTGACAACTTGAAGAGGTTCATGATGGATGAACTACACAAAAAACCATATATTGGTCATCCTGGTTATCATAAAATGATTACGGCCACTAGGAAACTGTTCTATTGGCCAGGACTGAAGAAGGACGTAGTTGATTACTTGGATAAATGTCTAGAATGTTAGCAGGTTAAGGAAGAACGTCGATATCCATCAGGGTTTTTTCATCCCCTACCAATTACAGAATGGAAATGGAAAACCATATCCATGGATTTCATCACCGGATTACCAAAACCAGCCAAGCAGAATGATGCCATCATGGTAGTGGTGGACAAATTGAGCAAGGTTGATCACTTCGTTCCCATCAAGTCAACTTGCAAGGAAATAGACATTGCCAGTATCTTCATGAAATAAATATTTCGATTGCACGGCATGCCTAAGGAGATCATATATGATAGAGATACGAAATTTACTTCAAGGTTTTGGAAATCTTTAATGGTTGGTTTTGAGACTAAATTGTTGTTTAGCACAGTCTATCACCCTCAAATTGATGGGAAGACAGAGAGGGTAAACCAAGTATTATAAGACATGATGAGGATGCATGTAATGCATCAACCCAGGAAGTGGGAAGACTACCTACCACTGGTATAATTTTCCTACAACAATGGCTATCAAGAGTCATTAAAAATGAGCCCTTTTGAAGCCCTCTATGGAAGGCAATGCAATATTCCAATCAGCTGGAATAACCCAGTGGACAGAATCACAATCGGGTCAGATATGCTAAAGGAAATGGAACAACAAGTAATTCAGATCAGACAGAATCTTAAAATAGCCCAGGATAGACATAAGAGTTATGGAGACAGAAAAAGAACTCCTAGAGAATTCAAAGTAGGGGATCGTGTGTATCTCTGAGTTAGACCCAGGAAAAGCTCTTTAAGGATGGGAGCTTGTGCCAAGCTGGCACCTCGGTATTGTGGACCCTTTTAAATTTTGGATAGAGTGGGACCTATATCCTATAGGCTAGCACTCCCTCCCACAGTGAAGGCACGTAATGTTTTCCATGTTTTGTTATTAAAGAAATATGTACATGATTCTAATCATATTACTGACTGGTATGTGATTCAGGTGGAACCAAAGGGATAATTCATGCTAGAACCTCAATGCATAATAGACAGGAAGGAAACCCCACTCACGAACATAATCATTTCATGGGTCAAGGTGCAATGGAAACACTTTGGCCCATATGAGCCTACATGGGAAATAGAGGATGCCATGAAACATGCATATCCATTTTTGTTTACTTCTATACATACAGAGCACATCAGTAGATAAAACATAGAGGATGATGTTCCTTTAAGGGGGAGGGGACTATAATACCCATGTTTCCCCCAAGTTTTTAAATATAACTATAAATGGCCAAGAGACTTTGGCAGACTAGATATGTGTGAATGTTTGATTTGATGAACCTTTGTATAAAAAGTCAATGTATGTATTTTTTTTTATTGATAGAAAATGGATAAGTGTTGCATAACTGTTGAGAAGGGGGTTTTCCAAGATAGACCATGGATGCTATGAGAGATATGGTGAGGGGAACCAGAAATAGTTGAGATGACCCCCACCAAACCAGTACCTTACTGGAATCAATGGCTCTGACCCAGAACAGTTCTCTGACACAAAAATGAATTACCAGTCAAAGTGGTAGTTGGAAGAGTCCTCCTCAATAGTTAATGACGAGATGGGGAAGATTACCCATTTGTAAGACTTCCAGACCTGACCACGAGCTGGGGATTCAGACCCACGCAACCTTTCTGAGGAAGGAAAGAAAGAGGTAACTTGTGGGTAGAGGCGGAGAGAGAGAGCAAGCTTATCTGCAAAGAGAGAAGAGTCGAAAGAGAAATCTATAGAAAAGAAAAAAAGCAATTACATCTCTCTGGTTCAAGAAATAACTGGGAAAAAATCTCGTTCTGGACGTAAGAGGTTGTTGCAAATGTTTTTGTTACAAGATGATAAATGAGGCTAACGAGTGACTGTGGAAGTACTCGGGCATACCTCCTTGTTTGGTATAGATAAAATTGGTTTCCAAGATCCTATGGGAGGAGGACAATAACCTCTGTCCCTGACTGTCATTGAGCAAGGAGATAGAGTCTCTCTCAGAGCATCATGGTCTATCTTGGAGGTGGCCAGCGGTAAATCTGTCAGGAGTGGTTGTGTCTATGATTGGGTGGAAACAGGCACCCCTCTCAGCATTCATTTCACAGTTTCCAGTTTCTAATAAGTATCTTCATACTATGTGTAATGAAATGGACGTGATGGTTGAATGTATGTGTTTATGGTTAAGTTTTACAGTGTTTAAATAGTTATTAGAAATGATCATTTGCTTCTATAAACTGTTATATTTACATGGTCTTATGTTTTCCTCATTTTAACAGCTAGAGAGCTATGGGAAGTGATTCTGTAAGTAAGTCTAAGTATAGGCTACAGTTTCTTCACTAGCTAGAAATTTCCTAAGGGGACATTTCCCCAAGATGGACTTTGTAGTGCAAGAGTCGAGATGGGTTTAGCTAGATTATTTCAATGTTGTTGACCTTTCGATTTCCCTTCACAGGAAGACTAAGTTTTAATTCGGTAGAAGTAGGGAACCTCCATCAGACCCTTCACCTGTATGACCAAGGGCTCATGCCCAAGTCCTTACCAATTCACGGCTAAGAGATTAGTGTGTAGCCCATGAGAATTTTTGGAAGACCCGTGTGACCAAGGTCTGGGAAACATGTGTTAGGCTGAAAGGAGCTAAGTCTTTCTAGCTTTGGAACTCCAGGAGTTCAAATCTTTGGGGTGTTATGACCTTACCATTTGTAAATCGGTTGAATGCAACTTGTCGACATGGTCAACCACGAGGCTGACTGACATCTGACGGTTTCCCTAACCATGGTAGAATATACATGTCCCACCGTTAAACCCTGACTCACTCACCAATCGTGAAGTAACGCGAGTTGCAAATCCATGGGTATTCGGGACTTTCTCTAGCTGTTGGATCTATGTCGAAGTCAACTCTGACGCTGACCACTTCGGGGGAACAACGATGTCATGACCCCAAATCCCCCGAATGTCGGAGTTGTGAATTGATTAGGGTCGTGGATCTGGGAATCCATTGGGAATCACTCTCAACCCTTAGTGTTATTGGATAAATCCATAAGTGCGGACACAAACTGATCTCCCTAGATCCACCTAGATCTAGAACAAAACAGGACAGAACATGACGCTTTCCTTAAGTTTTAGATATTGAATTTACTAACTAAAGAGAGATGAGTGACATACTGTTTAAATGTCGCTTCCTCTCGCCATCGCTATCCTAGCTCCATTCCAACGCTCATACAATGATGATCCTGCAAAAGAACGCAACCAACCAAAAGTGATAGCAATAGCATAAACTCAATATAAACCTATGTATGTGATCAAGGATCATACAATAAAACACAACAAGCTTTATAGGAAAGAATCATATTATTGTATCATATTAAATGTGAAAGAGAGATTACAACCATAGCCTTGATGTCGTAAGATCCCTTTCAACTGTCCTTCGTTCCCCACACACTTCTTTCTCCAAGGATTCTGAGATCATAGATCTGATAGCTACTCACAATCTATCTTGACAAAGCAAATCTCAAAGCCACTCCAACCAAGCCAAAGCTAACAAGCTTAAGAACCAACAAAGCTAACCCAAGCTAACAAAAGCTAACTTTCTCCATGAGAACTCCTCTCCTTTTATAAGTTGAAGAGGATAAGGTGAAGAGGTTACGATTGTCCCACTAAATCATGAAAGCGAGTAAGATCCAAACCATTCGGATGCCACCTCACCATAGAAGCTTCTCCTTCTAGAAGATTCGAGAAAATGCTCATTTTTCCCACGTGCTGGAATGTTCGCACCCTATCTATAGAGAAACCTGCGAACACCTTGCACCCTGGCTACAGTGCAACCTGTGAGAATGGGTCATTCTCGCATCCTGCCTATAGTGCAACTTGCGAACTTCCCTTTTTATAAGGTTTTTACATAGGAAAAAGCAACTTCTTTTCTCACGAAAAGTTCTTCTCTCTTCTCTCTTTAGGAATTCAGGTCACTGTGACCCCTCTGATGGAAACAGATAGGTTTTACATAATTAACAATCATAGGGATGATGAAAATAATGTGTAACAGAGAGCCCCCCAAAGTATGAAGTTAGAACAGAGTGATAGCTGAAATACTTTGTCGAGTGTGTGTAGGAAACAAGGAACAGTCGG
>JZKD02S0334744.1:11856-22115 GCA_000966675.3 Picea glauca | reverse complement strand
TTTTATAAATTTTGGTTTTACTGGATATCTTTAAGTAGTGTCTTGTAGAATGTTTATAACTAGAGATAGCACTACAGAGGATAGGTTGAACAGTGGACGTCATGTTAATAAGGGTTTCGTTCAAGTTCAAAAGTTAGTTTACTTGAGTATGGTGTGTTGTGGGCAAGTTAATATGGTTGGTGTCACGGGCTCGGCCCTGGGTTTCCTAGGGGACAATTGTCAGATCTACCAATTCTCGTGATTTAAAAAAAAAAAACAATATCAAAAAATCTTTTATAGATTTTGGTTTTAATGGACATCTTTATTAGTATCAAGTGTAGAATGTTTATAAGTAGGATATAGAACTACAGAGAATAGGTTGAATGGTGGATGTCCCATTTATAGGGCTCTCACTCAAGTTCAAAACTCGGCTTACTTGCTTAGCATAGTCTATGGGAAAGTCTATAGGGGTAGTGTCTCTGACTCAACCCTAGGTCTCCTCGGTAACAATTGGCAGATTTATTGATTCTCCTGATTAAAAAAAGAAGAAGAATGAACACAATAACAAAAAATATTTTATAGATTTTGATTTTACTAGATATCTTTAAGTAGTGTCTTGTAGAATGTTTATAACTAGAGATAGCACTACAGAGAATAGGTTGAATAGTGGATGTCTTGTTTATAGGGCTCTTGTTCAAGTTCAAACTCAATTTACTTGCTTAGCATAGTCTATGGGCAGGTTTATAGGGGTAGTGCCTCTGAATCGACCCTAGGTCTCCTCAGTGAAAATTGGTGGATCTACATATTCTCCTGATTAAAAATAAATAAATGAACACAATACCAAAAAATATTTTATAGATTTTGGTTTTACTAGATATCTTCAAGTAGTGTCTTGTAGAATGTTTATAACTAGAGATAGCACTACAGAGAATAGGTTGAATAGTGGACATCATGTTTATAAGGTCTCGTTCAGGTTCGAAACTCGACTTACTTGCTTAGCGTGGTGTTTGGGCAGGTTTATAGGGGTAGTGTCTCTAACTCGACCTTGGGTATTCTTGGTGACAATTGGTGGATCATATCTTTAAGTAATGTCTTGTATAATGTTTGTAACTAGAGATAGCACTAAAGAGAATAGGTTGAACGATATGCATCTCGTTTATAGGTGTCCCATTCAGGTTTGAAACTCAGCTTACTTGCTTAGTGTGGTATGTGGGTAGGTTTATAGGGGTAGTGTCTCTAACTCAACCCTGGGTCTCCTCGGTAACAATTGGTGGATCTACCAATTCTCCTAATTAAAAAAAAAAAAAAAACAAAGGATGAACACAATACCAATAAATCTTTTATAGACTTTGGCTTTACTAGATATCTTTAAGTAGTGTCTTGTAGAATGTTTATAAATATAGATAGCAAAAATAAGTTGAACGATGGACATCCCATTTATAGGGATCTCGTTCAGGTTCGAAACTCGGCTTACTTACTTAGCATGATCTGTGAGCAAGTTTATATGGGTAGTGTCTTTGACTCACCTTGGGTCTCCTCGGTTTGACGAATCTACCGATTTTATTAAATATCTTTAAATAGTATCCTGTAGAATGTTTATAACTAGAAATAACATTACAGAGAAGACATAATATCCTAATTTAATATTTTTATCTTTTATATATTTTGGTTTTACGAGTTTTACCATGGATATGTAGTGTTTTGTAAAATGTTTATAATTAAAAATAACATTAAAGAGGAGACATGCTATCATAATTATAATATTATAATGAAATATTGTTAGATAAAAGAAAGTTATTCTTAAAGTATTAAGTACTTTCAATAATTAGAAATTAGAAATATAATAAAGAGAGTAACTTCCTTGAATCTTTTCAAGGATTTTGGTTTATGAATATAATGTTTGTAAAATTAGAGAGAGTATAAAGAGAAAATGTAACACTGTGATTGATGACACTCGACCCAAAGCCCCACTCAACCCAATAGTTATCGAAGGTTATCTCAAAAGTATTGACTTGTATGCTTTTCGATAATTAGAGTGAAGAAAAAGATGACCCATCTCTCTATCGATCGAGCACATCGATTCCCCTCTCTCGATGGTCAAGTGTATAAAGACAAACCCTAAGTCCTAAGGAAATCTTTTAGGAAAGCAATGCTTTCACACAAACTAATATCTCATTTCGATTACCAAGGATAATATACCCAAAGAAGAAAAGAAGGATAAGGACCCTATATTCAAACTCCCAAGCATTAAGAATTCTCAAGATGCCCATATAAAATAAATAGATTTCTAATAACTTCTTCAATTACTCAATTCCACTTCCACGACAGTGTCATTCCAGAGATACAAAAGTTCACTGGATTTGTTAAGAACAAAGACCTTTGGGTATGGTCTAAAAGGGATCATTCCAAAGATACAAAAGCTTGGATTTGTTAAGAACAAAGGCCTTTGGGTATGGTTTAAAAGGGGAGAAGGCCATCTTTATAGCATGGGGGTTGTTCAATGGCTCAGTGGCTAATGCTTATGCATAGATAAGTAGAGAATATATTTACATTATATTTTGAACGAGGTTGATTACTAGATAGTTATATTGGTTAGGCATTTATTAAATAATTATGTAAATAATAAAAGGATAATTAACTATCCATATTGATTGGGCATTTACAAGATAATAATGCAAATAATAAGAGGATAAATAACTAGCCATATTGATTGTGCACTTACTAAATCACTTACATGATATAGATAAGCAGGGGTAAATATTTCGTGACATATGGCCCCAAGTCAAGTGTCTAAAGGTGAAGTCGTTTCTACAATTTTTCCATAGCCCCAGGTCAAGTGTCTAAAGGCGAAGTCATTTCTAGAATTTTTCCATAGCCCCAGGTAAGTCTTTAGTATCCCCTGTTTAGCAAAGTATTTATGTAACATAAGCTAATATCTCATTTCAGTAACTATGGATAGTATACCAAATGATGAAAAAGAGAGAAAAAGATCCCATATTTAGACTCTCGAACATAGGGAAATGCTCATATAAAATAAATGGCACTGACAACTTCTTTAATTACTCAATTCCATGCAAGGGAGGGAGGTGCGGGTGAGGGAGGGGGGGTCTCTTCGAACTCGAAGGAAAAAGAATCTTGAACTTCTACTGGAACCTAGGGAAGGAAACCAATAATAATGTTGGGGCTTATTCCCTTCTAAAAGGTATTCAATTGGCAAACCGGCGACAAATTCAAACTCTAAATGTAGTAGGAGATTCGAAGACGATCATAAGAATGATGATCCTGGGTTTTGAGCCAAAAAATCTAAGTCTAAAAACGGTCATAAACAGAATTCGACTCTCCTCAAGGACCTTGAAGGTCAATTTTTTTCAAGTCCTTAGAGGCAATAATGTTGAAGCTGACAAAATGGCCAACCTGACCATAGGAAAACCACCCAGAACATTAGGAGTGGATGATGAGGAATGTTTAGCCCCCCCCCACATAATGATCGTCGCTCACCATAGGACCAGGACCCACCACGCGCTAGGGAAATCAGGAGGCAATTGTAGTTCTAGCATGTGATTCGACACGTGGAGGCAACAACTGGAAAGAATTAAGGCAAGGAAGGGGTTAAATCATGCTAATGGGAAATGGTATGCCCATTTCATCATGGCAAGGGATGGTAACATCGCCCACTCAGTTGAATTCGTGGGTAGCAGGCAGGCGAAAGCTTTGGATCATATGGGTCGATCGTGAAGTAGGGTTGACACAGCGTGGAGATGTTTGGATGACGACGGATTCAGTCCTTGGTTTGGGTTTGCAAAGGATCTAAGTACAGCAACCCAATTCAGCCGAGTACTTCCAAGATCTTCTCATTATTATGTGATTTGGGTACTTCCTTTTCTGTCTGTCATGAATTCGTCAGTGGTTGCGACTTGGGGGGTTATAATTCAACGTTCCTGGCCTAACTCTATTTTGTGGCCTTCTCGAACTCTCCTTGGGATTTTATGGCGTATGTCCTTTGCTTCCTCCTTGATTTCTCTCTTGCACCCTCTCTGAGACACCTCTCTCGACGTCTCCCAGCTTGGCTTTGCCTGGGTGAAGCTTCCTCCCTTTCCACTTCTGGGCCCTTTTCTTCCCCGTCCACTTTCGGGTCTTGGTGCACTCTCCCTCGCCACTTTCAGAACCGCCACCCTGCTAGCACCATGGATAACAAGTAGGAGTCTCTCAAGGAGAAAGGGCCACGAACTTGCTAGATTATTTTGTAGGGAAAGGACAACAAGATTCAGAGAAGGAATGTTCTAGGTGCCAAAGGCTGAGAATTCACCTAGGAGAAATCAGCTCCACGATGACCTTCGAGCTAGAAACTCTCTCACAACACCGACACCTCATGAAAGACTACAGGATGAAGTGTATGCTCAACGCAGCCAAATTGAGGACCAGCGAAATCAAATGGAGAACATGCAAGGACATCTAGATCAGATGGAGAACAACTATAAGCATCCCAACACCCCCAACAACACCCAGAAAGATTCAAGAAATATATCAACAGCCAATGTGAATCAAGTTCCAGACCTCAACGAGCCAACAATGGGATGCAAATTGGGAGCAGCATGAACATCCAGAGGTAAAAAAGGAACCAAGTAGTTGATACTATAATTTTCAAGAGTCATGTTTTGTTTAACAATATGCATATTAAATGGAGTTTTTTATACGTTGTATTCCTCGAAATATAACAGAAATGTCATAGTTAGGAAAGTTGGCAAATATGTGGACTCAAATTTTGTTATAGTAGTCTCAATTTTCAAAGCATCTAAATGTTGAAGGCCTATCATTGCCTTTTTTGTGCTACAGTGGATTTATCCACACCTTTTAATACAAATTTCTACAGTTCTTGTAAAAAGAAAATTACTCAATTCCATGATAATCTCATTCCAAAAATACAAGAACTCAAATAAGTCTAACAAAAGCCTTGGGTATGATCTAAAAGGGAGAAGGATTTTTTTTATAGCTTGGGGTTTTCTCAATAGCTCAATTACCAATCCCTACACAGATAAGAAAAAAATATATCCATATTATATTTCGAAGGATGTTGATCACTAGCTAACCATATTGTAATTTACTAGATAATACATAAACAAGATGAAGTTGCATGGCAGCTAATCCCTGCAATGTAGCAAAGGCAAACAATATGACAACAATATAGATGTAAATTTTAGTGGAATAGAATTCTAAAAGTTAGTTTGACCTGATGAATAACCTAAAATGTACTCAAATTAGAATATTTTGTGGCAACAAAAGTCCATTTTATTCACACTTTTACGTAATATCTATTGGTGAAGATAATAATAGTGTGATGTTGTTGTTGTAGTAGGCATAGTGAAAGGGATTGTAACTTCAACACTTTCATACACCAGTGATCAAGTGATTGGATTATGTATTCTTTTTTTAAGAAAATTTAGTGGACAAAATTGAAATGCATTAGTCTGGAATTAACACTATTAAACTAAAAACTTTAAATCATAATTTTGAAATTTAAACTAAGGAATTACATCGTTAAATTGGTCCTTGATATAAATAATATCTCATACATAATTAATCACATCATTAGCATTTTAAACAACAATCAAAATATTAAAACTCAAGGAAATAATTGGTACCAAACCTACTAAAAGTAGATTTCCCAAATGGTATCTCAAGGTGCACTTTCGACGATTTAAGACTTTAATACTTGTGCTCGTCGCGTTTAGGCTACTCTCAGTCTTTTAATCAACATCATGTATCTATAATTATTTTTACATGTAACTAAAATATTTTTACGTGGACAACGAGGACAACACCCTGAATCAATGAGAGAACAGAGCCATAATAGAAACCGAGGACAATGATGTGTAATATACAGTTGGAAGATTTAGTTGACGCGTTAAGGGAAGTAGGTAGTCTTAATACATTTGTATCAAGATTACACTTGGACTAAAATCATATATCTTAGAATATTTTGTTTCAAGGATGTGGTAGAGAACTGAGAAAGAAGTGTGACAGAGAACCAAATTCTACACATAAACTGCATGTTATAACTATAGACAATTAACACGGGAATAATTCCAATAGCATGAATTTGATTGATGCTCGAGAACATACTCTCGATCTGTTCATTAGAAATTAAATTAATTAAATAATAAGAGGCAAACTATAACGAGCTTTGGATGGCCACTTTATTAATTAGATAAACAAAAATCTTAGATACATTAACCATTCCTTTCTTTCTGGTGTTGTCCTACAGAAGGATTATTTAATTTAGTTCTTCCTTAACTATAACTATAGTTTTTAACCTTAAATGTGGTTTGAAACTATAAATTCCAATGGTTGATGACATGCAGTATGTCGTTATCGTCCCAAACAAGTTGGATAGTGTAAGAGAGGTAGCGCTCAGTCGCCCTAGAATTGATCGTTGTACTGCAAGAAGGAAAGGTATCTAACTATGTGCATGTAGAATTTTTGTTATTTCAAAACGAAAAGACATAAGACACTAATTCTTGCTTAAAACAAATGAGGATCCAAGGAATTATTATGATTGCAAGGGCTGAGATGTAAGTGCAAAAGGAGAAAACCAGGCCCAAAATTTTGGGCATGATTTCAACCTTAAGAGTATAATAATGATGAAATCACATACCATTCGATTTAGATTTTATTTTGTCCAATAAATAATATCCGAATTTTTTCCTTGGATGTAATTTTTAACATGTATACCTATTCCAAAATTAATCAGATTGTCGATGAAATTGTCTATTAGCAGTATTATTTTGATTGGTTATTGTAGCCTTTTGAACTTCAAGCCACCTCGCTCACTAATGAAACACACCATTTCAACATGCACTTTTCCCACATGGAAATTTGGGAATAGCATCGATTTATGGATAGCACAATGCATGGCATCTAGTTGTCCACTGAGAGGTAGCAGTTGTGAAACCTGGTTCATGGGAGATTTTGGTCGGGAATGGAGGTGTCTCTCCCATGCATATGATAACAACCTTCAAAAATACACTGCTCATGTTTGATCAGACTTAGATCCTTTCTAACGTTATAGATTCCAAGTATTCTCCCACTACAAGAGCTCTTGAATGGATTTCTCAATCTCCCTTGGCTTGTTCATTAAATCCTCCAGGCATAAGGCAAGAACAGTCAAGGAAATAACTAAATCATTGTCGATGTTGATCTCATCGGGCAGGAGGTATTTTGTTTTGTAGAACTTAATGAATGCAATAGAAATTCATGGTTTGTTGTTCAGTAACTCTATTAATTGGAATTGGTAAGAAATAGCAGTTTGGTTGAACCAAGGTTCTATTATTTGGAATTGGCTAGAAATAAAAATTCATGGTTTGTTCTCCACTAACTATATTATTTGGAATTGGAAAGAAATTTCAATTTGGTTGAACTAGGGTTTTTATTTGGAATTGGAGAAGTAGGGGTGCGATACAGGTATCATGTTCAACTTTACTATCTGCTCAACTTTACCATCTGCAAAACTTTATACAAATAGATGTTTGTATAAAAAACTAAATCTTAACTGAAACCAAGCATTACATTTAAAAAAAATAGTAATATACAAGTAGGGTATGATCGTTAGCAACAATTTCACTGTTAAAAATGAACTTCCCAAACTCTAAGATGGAGGAAACTGTAGAAAATTACCATACCTTCCTTTAGAAATATGACAATTGTTCAAGAGTCTTCAAAACATAGGCTAAGTAACCTCAACCATATACAAAATCCTAAGCCCACCAAAAACATATCCCAAACTTACAAAAAAAAGTTCAAAATTTCTTGATCATCATGTCAACAAAAACTATTCTTCGATTCATAACTTCAGCATATAAACTCTGACTGAGTCAACAAAAGCTACACTACTGGATCCATGGATCCCTATAATCTTCCCCCGTTACTCTCAAAGTACTTTCCTTGTTCCAACCCACATGGATCGAGTTTTCTTTGATTTATATGAAAAGTTAGCGATTTTATTATAACCCAGCTTTGACACCAATATTCATGAGTACCATAAAAATTGTTGATCTTCGTGATGATTTCCTCTGGGTAGTTCAAATCATACTGCAAGAGAGCCACCCATTCAATAAAAACTAGTTACATTTCATGTATGTTGCATTATATTATGACGGTTAGCCTATGCAATTAGTGTGCTCTACAAACTGCTTAAGCTTATAAATTCACAAGGATACAGTTGTGGCTTACCACTATTTTACCAGGAATTACATTTTAAAAAAAAGAAATCTAGCTTTCATGCTCAAAACTATAGTACAAAGTGAACCTCATAAAAAAATTCAAACAACCACATTCAAGACACAACAAAAATGGAAACTCATCATTATCGTAGCGTCCGGTAAAGCTAGACTTCTGTTACAGCAAGTTTTCAAATTCAAGCGTGAGAAAGCTCTAGATGCATTTGAAGTCTGAAAAGTCACAAGCAAATTGATACATTGAAATCAAAATTGTTCTTGCATCTATCGTACATAAAATCCGTAAATCTTGTTGATGTAAATACAATGGCGCCACTTGACACTGTGACCAAAGACCGGTTCAATAATGTGTATTTCAAAAATCTTCAGAACAATATGGGGCTTCTGCAGTCAGATCAGGTCTCTTCTCTAGGATCAAGTTCTTTTCTCCAGCACAAATGCGTCGACTGTCATTTTTTCCCTATGCCTTCTCCAGAGAATAACCACTAAGCAGGCTAACTAGTATCAAATCAAGATAGCAGCAACATGCAGCAGCTTCATCTATCAAGCAACAACAGCTTCATCTATCGAGCAGCGAAGTAATGCCATTGACAGTGAAATGTGGTAACTTGTATCCCTGGCTCCTAGCTCATGCATCTTCACTAGCAAGCACGTAGCAGATTATGTGTTGCAATGATGTAAAAACAATCTTCCAAGTGGATTTACAGACCTGCAGCAAGCCTAAACAACCAATCATAAATTTGTTTTTTTTTAATTCATTTTTTAATCAGAACAATTTTGAAAAGAAAATTGTATACACCATGGCAATAATATCACATCAACGAGCTATGAACTAATCAAATATTCGATATATAATAGTTAAGATATATAATAGTTAATAAATAAGAAAATAAATTATTTTTTAAAAATAAATCAAGATAATAGAAAATTTGAATGGAAATACAAATAGAGTGCGTAATATGATATCCAGTCTACAGAATGCACCAACTAATGTCCTAGAAAGCACCAGTTAATATGTGATCAAAGTCGTTTGACCTCCGAGTGAAAGTTATAGTCCCTTGGCTACGCAGGGACTAATAATAAGAGGATCACTTGCTATCCATATTGGATGGGCACTTACTAAATCACATAGGTAATATAGATGGGCAGAGGCAAACACTTCATGATAGAAGGCATAGTTCACTTACTTTAAAAAATGGTTGGTATATAAAAAATGGTTTCAAGAAGGCATAGTTCACTTACTTTAAAAAATGGTTGGTATATATAGAGGGTAATCATTAAGGATAGAATCTTGACCCTCCCTTCTGAGGAACTTTTGTTGCTACTCTAAAATAAGAGGGGAAATAGGGGAATAAATGCCCAATCAATGTTGAGTGGGGTGAGGCTTGTCTAAAAACCTTCTAAGTGGTTTGAGGGGTCAAGGAAATCCTATCTTACTTCATCATAGGTAATGTCGTAGTATTCCCCAGTTTTACAAAGATTTTGAGGAATATAATAAAGTCAATTTTCCTTTGTCATGGGAAAGGTGTTAGTCAAGGCCCTTGTTTGTAAGGGTTCCTAGCAAAGTTACCAACTTAACAAGAATTCTCTAGAGTTCTCATTTTTTTAGAGTTGTTATTTTTACCCCTAAATCAAAAAGTGGCATTATCAGCACCTTTTTTTTTACGGTGGTTAAAACTCAGACTCGTTGAGTTGATAATTGATGTAATTGTGGATAAAGACTTTAAAATTGACCATTGAATTAAAAGGTGATGCTACCAGTAGCACCGAGACTTTAAAATTGACCCTCAAATTAAAAGGTGATGCTACCAGTAGCACCGAGACTTTAAAATTGACCCTCGAATTAAAAGACGATGCTACCAGTAGCACAAAGTTTTTTTTTAATTAAAATTATAACTTAATTGAAATTGTGGTCTCAACAACTGATATAATCATCAATAAACAACTCAAAATCGACTCTTAAATCATTGCTTAGACTTTTATTTTTATTTTTTTTAATTTACATTGAAAAAAAAAATAGAAAAAAAAAAACTCTACCAAATAGTGTTT
>JZKD02S0334711.1:5509-19265 GCA_000966675.3 Picea glauca | reverse complement strand
GCTATAAATCTTTGTTCTGGTATTATTTAGAGCACCTTTCTCTTGACCATGTGCTTTTATCAACCTAACGATTGATTCTATAGCATATAAGCATCCTTGAACGAACTTATTCTTTCTCTAAATTCCACCTTTTTCCTGACCATGCGCTTTTGTTGGTGATCAAAGAATGTAATAACATGAGAAAATTGTAGTTGTTAGTATAAGAAATTGGGCCACTTCAAAAGAGAGACTTATGGTGGAAATAATGCATTCATCGTGTACCTAATTCATTCATCGTGTACATGATTCCCAAGATATTGTCGTTCCCTCTCTTATACGAGCATAGCCCAACGTTGTAATGTAACAAACATAAATTGAGTATGTTAATAGTAACATCATACTGTGACGAGCATAGTCGTGTCACCGCAATGTGACAAACATATCCTCACATTGCAATGTGACACACATATTATAATGTCACAATACGAAAAACATTTCCAAACGTCCTAATTTGACAAACACAAAACCTTGTCACAATGTGATGTACATAACATAATGCGGTAATGTGACAACCATAGACTAACATTGCAATGAGACGAACATTTCCCAACATCGCAATGTGATGAACATAACCTAATGTCAAAATGTGACAAACAAAACCTAATTTTGCAATGTGACGAACAAAACCTCATGTCGCAATGTGATGAAAAAAACCTAATCAGCATTGCAATGCGATAGTGCCATAGTAAACCATGTTTAAACATAATCAACATGGCCCACCATAATCAGCTCCACATGGTCTATAAAGGTCAACCAAGGACATGGTAAAAAATAGTCAACCATAGTCAACCACGGTGAAGGTCAACTACAATCAACCATACTGAAATTTGGTCTGCGTCAAGGTCAATCATGGTTAACCATAGTCAACCATGGTTAAGGTCAATCACAATAAGCCATTCTCTTGGTCATGGTGAACAATAGTCAACCACGGGTAAGATAATGGTCAACCATAGTCATAGTTAAGGTCAAACATGGTGAATTCCATCCATAATAATTATCAACCATGGTCATCTGTGGACAACAACTATCAAACATCATTCATTCATAATTCATTCATCGTGTACCTGATTCCCAAGATATTGTTGTTCCCTCTCTTATACGAACATAGCCCAACGTTGTAATGTGACAAACATAAATTGACTATGTGAATAGTAACGTCATACTGTGATGAACATAGTTGTGTCATCGCAATGTGACAAACATATCCTCACATTGCAATGTGACACACATATTCTAATGTTGCAATACGAAAAACATTTCCAAATGTCTCAATTTGATGAACACAACCCATTGTCACAATGTGAGATGAACGTCCTTGTGTAGACAAAGAGGCGGAAAGTACAAATTTTGAGGTTATACAGAGGTAGTGGGTACAAATTTTGAGGAGGAGGAACAATTGGAGGTTTAATACAAACACGTGCATGATGCCTCCTCTTGGATTATCAGACCTGGGTGGACATCGATAAAGGTGATGGGAGGTAGTGGGGACAAAGGAGAAATGATTGGTTGAATTGGATAGGTTGAGTTGCATTGCATATGTGTTTTCCATTGATAGGTTATGGACAGACGACGAAGGGCTCACGGGAACCTCCCCTTAAAAGAAATCCTTCAACGTAATTAATTAATACATTAATACTTTAATACATTATGTATTTATTTATTAATACATTGATTAAATAACGCCTTCGGTGTAATTAATTAATACTTTAACACATTAATGTATTTATTTATTAATACATTTATTAATAGACCATTAATATATTACTTAATTGATACATTGGTATTTTTACTTTAATGTATTATCATATCAATGCATTAATATATTATTACTGTAATAATGTATTATTATTTTATTTTAATGTGTGACTGATCCAGATGGATGTTGGTGGCTTCCCACCTATTCCAACTGGCTCATTTTGGCAGTTTTTCCCTAGTTTTCAGGTCCCTGACTTGCGGGGTTGTTTTAAGGCCCTAAACAACATTTTTTAGGGCTCGCCACAGTCAAAATGACCTTTGATAGATAGCAACAAAATGTGTAGTCATCGGATAGACCTTTCCAATAGCCTATCGTGCGCCTAAAATGAAGATCGTATGCAAAAGTTACGACCCAGGGAAGTTGATGTACTAACTTTCCCAAACGGGGCCCACATGTCTTTTGACGCTTCCTCTCCTACGGTTAGGTTTTTTGGATGTCTAGGGTTTTTGACATTCTTTTTTATTGTAAAAGGGCCTTCAGAGCCCCATTATAATCATCTTCTTGAGAATGAGCGTAGTTGTCACATCTCTTCTCAGAAATAAGCCACCACCATTCTAACAATCTTGTTTCTGCTGCATTTTACAGTTTCAACATATTTCTTTATTGAATAGAAACCAGTTTTACTATATATAAGTTATTCTGTGTTAGGCATATTTTGATAATAATCTGTATTCAATTCATTCTGCAAATATATTCTAGATCAATTACTTAAAGGATTAATGTAATAATGTATTATTTTATTAATGTTTTAATGTATTAATACTTTATTAATGTATTGTTATAATACATTAATGTATTGATACTTTAGTAATTTATTACTTAATAATTTATTAATACTTTAATAATGTATTAATTAATTAATTAATTAATACAATACATTATCACTGTATTAATCAATTAACACATTACACATTATAGTACACATTAATGCAATCATGTAATGTACTAATACTTTAATTTATACATTACATTAATGTAATGATTAATTAATACAATAATTTACATTCAATTAATTAATATATTAATTCTTTGATTTATACGTTAATATTTTAATCATGTATTAATATATTAATGGTTTATTAATCTTCCCCATGCATGCTTGTCGTCAACTAGAAAAAGCCACATTTAAATAAAAAATTGGTTGATATACGTCGATCGGTGTCATTAATTTTAAAAGGTAGAAAATGGTGTTGATCGATGTATATCAACCAATTTTTACTTAATTGTGGTTTTTCTTTTCAACAAAATATGGTGGATTTTTATTCATTAAAAAGGGTGTTCTCAAAACCACTTAGTACAAAAAAAAGAGCCACATAGCATACAAACATTCTAGCTCTGTCAGAGCTTCTAACATCCATAATTCTATCCTTCTACTATGACTTAGCCAAATTATAACACTACTACTATGCTAAAATGTATAAATTCAGTAATAGATACCATTAATACATGTTGTAAAACAAAACATACTCATAGATTTGAATCTGGATCCTTCCCACTGTCATTTCCAGGCTTGTCAGAGTCTTTACAAGACGCCACACGGTCATTTAAGTCTGGAATTTGTTCCATATTTGAAGCATTTGTGCCACCCATACTCCCTCCAGGGAGAGAATTCCCATGATCTGCATCCCTCTGAGCCAACTGGAGCTGAAGATATCTAATTTGTCTTCTCAAAACATCAGCCTCATCCTGAAGTTGTCCCACCAAAAATCTATGTTGAACCAGGGTATCCAAATCAAATGAGACAGTGGAACTAAGAAAACTGACCCAAATAACCAAATGTTGTCTTTCCTCAAATTCATTATCCACCATTTCCTCATCCTGATGCAATTCCCGTGTATCCATATTGCTCCAATTTCCCTAGATATCCAACAATTGAGCACGAAGAGAGCTGAAGGATAAAAATACGGACCACCTTGAACCAAAAATAGAGAAATCCCTAGAGAAACCATTGTCTACTGGAAAGAGTGCACCAGGCGAAGTGTGATCCAAACAATTATCCACAAGAGAGAGAACAACAAGAGTGAAAAAAGTAGTAAATACCTTCAATACCATGAAACCCATGAAGGAATCAACAAAGAATACTCTACCAAGGAAGAACAAACCAGAAGAAGAGAAAACCAAACAATCCTCCTATATATCCACCAGGAGGCCAAGAAACAATATGCCCATCGAGACTTCCTCTTTCCATTAATAACAAGGAGATCAATCCCAAGATAGATAATTCATTCATCATGTACCTTCAAATCCCATAGCAGATAGTTCCCCACGAGATGGCTACGTGAAACCTTAATATTGCTGACAACACCACCCAAATTTACCATTTGGCACTGTACTCCCCCCTATGCACCTCACACTTCCATAATGTATACCCTCCCCTCCTAAAGCAGATCCATCGAATTGGTAAATGTTGTACAGGTAGTTTGAAGAAAAAATAATGAGGGTGTGTGAAAAAGAAGGTAGAAACAAAAAATTAGGAAGAGAAACAACTGGGAAGATAAAAGCATCATGCACGTGCAAAGACAGGAAAAATCACGCCCGAGCAATGAGTTGTCATGATTTCTCATAGGTGTTTGGGGGATAAACAAGTAGGGTTTTGATCCCTAAATTCTGTGAATATGTAATGGGTCGGATAGAATAGGTTGTTGTTGATACTGAGAGAATAGACTAAGAATGAGAGAGAGTTTGTGTCTAGAGGTGTAGGGAGAGTTTTGTAGAGAGAAGCTTGCAGTGCAGAGCGCCTAGGAATAATAGAGAAGTACTCATGATATATCTATTGTAAGAACAATGTGAAAGCTTGAGATGAATTGCACAAAGAATAATAAAGAAGCCATTCATTGTGGATGTATCCCAAATTTTGGTGAACCACATTAATCACTTTGTCTGAATGTCTTTTTATGTGATTATCCATGCATGTTCTAATTATTCATAACTAGACCTATATCTGTGTAGTAGATGTTTCATGCACAATAAAGATTAATGTTATAATGAATAGTTTATGTTGCAATATGTGTTAAAATGATGTTGTATACTTAAATTTTACTAATTAATCAAGGGAAAGAGATACAAAATATTGCACACAGGGTAGATAAGTAATAATAAACATGATGATAACCTCCTATCTCCTCATCCTTGTAGAAACTTGGTTCATGCATCCCTAATAAACACCTTGGGTGAGACTTCACTTTCATGCAGGTGATTCTAAAAGGGTCGGTGTCTAAAGGCTTTGTTGGTTAGATAACTTTAACCTAGGGTCTTAGAACCATGCACCAAAAAATGGTTCTGTTGTCGGGACCTAGAATCTGTGATTGAGGGAATGTTTTGGAGGCCAACCAAGAAAGAGATCTCATAATGGATAGAAGGGAAGGAATGAGAATTTTCTCAAAAAGATAATAGAAACCCTTGGATTATCGATGAGAAATGGATGCAAAGGGATGTGTACACAAAGCTTCATGAGATTTTCTTTGGTGAATTTTTTATTATCTTAACTGAGTGGTTAGAAAGATTAGTGGAAAAAATTGTAAGGTACTAAACTGCAGCACCGAGGAATTGGACTCCTAAATTGGTAAGGAAGTTAAAATATATAAGTAATAAGACTTCTCGTGCAATTGATTTCTGGTTGGACAATATATTAGGATGTTATATTATATAATTTGCAATGGATTTCACATAATCATATAGTGTTGTAGAGAGAGATTTCTTCAAGGTTCCACGTGGGAGGTTTATGAAATCATTGGGTACCTGGATAAAGATGTAGTTGTGCGACAAGTGCATGATGGAAATGCAATCTAATTTCTAAGGGGCTTCACACACATAGGGAAACCAGGATATGACAAGAGGATAGTCTAAAGGTAAGAAAGAATGAAGGAAGAAATGAAGAAAGAAGGGATGGAGTGAATGCATAGAAATGAATAAGTTGTATCAGAAGAGGAAGACAAGTTTGGAGTACTACCCAGTGGAAGAATGTACAAGAGGCTGATAGAGTAGAAGTAGCCAGAGCAGTGGAGGTAGTGCATTGAGTCATATTCAACCAACGTCGTCAAGGGGAGGTACTACACAAAACAACATGGAAGAGTTAGACAACAGACTGAGACTGTCTGAGTTCTAGGGAGTTGTCTCGGAGGACCCAGAACAACATATATTCATATGTGAAATAATTTGGGCTAAAAAGAATGTCTAAGATGAGGTTTTAAATATTGCACAGTTGGAAACAAAATTTAACTATTGCGCATTAGTCTAGTTCATGAAACTACAAAGTACCACACCTACAGGACAAGAAAGGATGTTAGCAGAAATTAGACAAGCATTGTTGAAAGAGTTCAAGAAGACAAAGTCTAAATTGTAGTACATTACAGAGTTGAAGGAAATCAAACAAGTACATAATGAGTCAGTTTGAGACTATGACCAACTATTTAAGTATCTCATGGTTATATTGACATTCGACATCCCTAATCAACAAAACCAAGAATGGTTTATTGCAGGACTACTACCACACATTCATCGGTCGTTGATTCAACAAAAGTTTGCATCGTAGCCTACAACTTTGGATATTGCAATGAAGTTGGATGCATATCCTGTAGGAGATGGTGCAAGTCCATTCATAGTTAGCTTCATTGATGATTCAACTGGCAGAGATTACAAAATGGAAGGAGAAACTGGAACAAGTTTGGTGTACCAAGTGTAGAAATTGTTACCCCCTAGCCTAGGGGTAACAAAGGAGATCATGTATCAAGGCCCACAAGTTGCAAACATGGAGTGTCGAGAGCCACATGAACAAAGCATAGCCTTGGAGGGCCCATCTTTTATTCTTCTATGCATCCTACATTTCACCAGCAACACCTTTCACCACACCGTCCTAGTCCCATAAGACTATGGGTCTTGCTCCATGAGGTAATGAGTCCAGGTATTATGGTATGTATCACTCTGATATTTGAAGCACTTGAATATGTTGCAATGAATCTTTCTTGATTTTAAAACGTTTTCTTGGAATTTATGCTCCTTTCCTTGTTTAAACATGGGGAAGGTGACATGTTGCCCTTAGGAATAGGTTCTTTGTTGGATGGTTCCTTGAAGAGTCATCATTTTTCCCTCACCATACTTGTCACTTTCCACACTCTATCTGTTTCACCTCCTCACCTTTTGGGAATTTCGGTTGCACTGGCCCAAGAAGGGATTGTACCTTACCTCATGGGAAGAAGGGTTTAAAGGCCTAGAGGGTAAAGGTAGCAGGGAAAAGAAAAAATCATATCATTCACCTTTGAGATGCTTTGCCCAAATATCCCCGAGAAAGTAGTGAAACACTTCTCCACAATAAAAAGGGGACCTAGAAAAATAATCACTCGGGGTATTAGTTGGGGGATAAGAGGTCTCATCGTGATCTAGCCTATCATGATCATGGGTACTTAGAGGTATGACATGTTAGAAAAAAAGGATCTAGAGAAATAAAATAAAACAAATGCGGAAATAAAACACATAAGATACACAATACAATAGAGACACATATATACATGGTTCACTTAGTTTGGGCTACGTCCACCAGAGAAATTTCCAGGTCCTTCCTTTATTATTATCCAGCAAATGAAGGGATACAACCTACAACACACCTTTTGTAACTTCCTCTTCTTTCTCTGACAATATCCTCACTCAAAATACAATATTTTCAATGATCCATAGTCGCAATACATTTCCCTCATAAAAGAGGGTTTCCTTCTAGGGAAAAAAACCCTAACAGAACTTCTACCATAATAAATGTGACCTTATAATCAACGATCCATATTTACTATGAAATTACTATATACATTTACAAGGAAATTTTTCCTTCGGGGGCTCGCTTTCCCCCAGACCCCGCAGGGGGGTAACCCCCCTTGCACTCCCCCACGTGGATGAGTGTACATTCTTCTTGGGTGTAAATTCTTCATGGGGTATAAACATGGATAAAAACAAAGACCTCTGAATCAAGAAGATAATCAGGCTCCATAACCAACAATCTCCCACTTGGAGACTGATCTCAACAACTCCACCATTGTTGTAAATGTTGGACTATGATCCTTCTTGGACCTTCAAAATGTATCATCTTCATTCTTGAATACCAACTGAAACTGAGCAGGAACTTGGTTTTTCCCTGGTTACTCCCTTAGTTTACATGTATGCAAGATTCTTGCTAGTGTGTATCTTTTCCAACTTCAAATTTCCATCTTCCAAGAGAGATCATATGAAATGGTACATGAGATGTATATGCTTAGTCTTCAAATGGAAGGTTGATTTATTTTCAATATGAATGGCACTCTCATTGTCACAATAAAACCTTCTATTCTCCTTTTTATTTACCAATTCCTCCATAAATCTCTGTAACCAAATCATCTCTTTACTAGCCTCTATAGAAACAACATACTCTACCTTTGTTGTTGAATGTGCAACAACCTTTTGCAATTTCGAAATCCAACTTATTGTTGTTCCACCTATAGTAAAAACATAACATGTGGTGCTCTTCCTTCTATCTTTATCACCTACCATATCTGAATCAACATATCCCTGTAGAACAGTGTCTGAACCTCCAAAACATAATGCATGAGTAGCAGTACCTCTCAAATACCTGAGAAACCACTTTATTGCCTCCCAATGTTCTTTACATGGATTGTTCATATACCTACTCACAACTCCCTCTTCATGTGCAATATATGGTATTATGCAAACCATCACATACATCAAGATGCCAACTACTGATGAATAAGGGACCCTAGACATGTATTCTATCTCCTCTCGTGTCTTGGGACACATTTCCTTAGTTAATTTGAAATGACTGGCCAAAGGTGTACTAATTGGTTTTTCATTATGCATTCTAAACTTATCCAACACCTTCTCTATGTGCTCACCCTAAGACTGTCAATTTGTGATTTTTACTACCTCTTGTTATTCTCGTACCAAGGATTTTCTTTGCAGAACCTAAATACTTCATTGCAAATGAATTAGCTAATTTATTGTTTAGCGCATTTATATCCTGCATATTAGACCCTGCAACAAGCATGTCACCTATATACAATAGCAAGATAATATAGCTTCCATTTTCTAGCCTTTTAAAATAAACGCAGTGATCACAATGAAATATACTATAACCTTGCTTTGTCATAAACCTATCAAACTTCAAATACCACTTCCTTGGAGCTTGCTTTAGGCCATACAAGCCCTTCTTCAACCTGTATACCAAATTCTCCTTCCCTTACCTCATACCCCTGTGGATGCTTCATATAAATCTCTTCCTCCAAATCCCCATGGAGAAAATTTGTTTTTACATCTAATTTTTCAAGATGAAAATCTTATACTACCACAAGACTTAAAATAGTCCTAATTGAAGTCATTTAACAACAGGAGAAAATATTTCATCAAAATCTATACCTTTCTTTTGTGCAAACCCTTTTACAACAAGTCTATCCTTGGATCGTTTTTTTCCTCCATCTTCTTCCTTCAACTTGTAAACCCATTTATTCTGCAATGTTCTTTTTCCTGCAAGCAACTAAAATAAGTCCTAAGTCTATTTATTTACCAAGGAATCCATTTCCTCTTTGATGCCTTTCTCCCACTTCTTTTTGGTGTCTACATGCATCGCCTCTTCATAACATTCTGGTTCACCATAATCAATCAACAATAAATAATAAAATGAAGGAGAGTATTGTAAATGTGCTGAACTTGCACATAATAGATCTAGCTAGAAAATACTACACACAATTGCAGAGAGAAATTAAGAAACAAGAAGCGAGAGAGAAAGAATGGAAGAATTCTCCAAGTGGAATATTCTCAACTAGTCAAAACTGAAGTGTCAATTGAAGAGAATATTATCCAGGTNGCTATAAATCTTTGTTCTGGTATTATTTAGAGCACCTTTCTCTTGACCATGTGCTTTTATCAACCTAACGATTGATTCTATAGCATATAAGCATCCTTGAACGAACTTATTCTTTCTCTAAATTCCACCTTTTTCCTGACCATGCGCTTTTGTTGGTGATCAAAGAATGTAATAACATGAGAAAATTGTAGTTGTTAGTATAAGAAATTGGGCCACTTCAAAAGAGAGACTTATGGTGGAAATAATGCATTCATCGTGTACCTAATTCATTCATCGTGTACATGATTCCCAAGATATTGTCGTTCCCTCTCTTATACGAGCATAGCCCAACGTTGTAATGTAACAAACATAAATTGAGTATGTTAATAGTAACATCATACTGTGACGAGCATAGTCGTGTCACCGCAATGTGACAAACATATCCTCACATTGCAATGTGACACACATATTATAATGTCACAATACGAAAAACATTTCCAAACGTCCTAATTTGACAAACACAAAACCTTGTCACAATGTGATGTACATAACATAATGCGGTAATGTGACAACCATAGACTAACATTGCAATGAGACGAACATTTCCCAACATCGCAATGTGATGAACATAACCTAATGTCAAAATGTGACAAACAAAACCTAATTTTGCAATGTGACGAACAAAACCTCATGTCGCAATGTGATGAAAAAAACCTAATCAGCATTGCAATGCGATAGTGCCATAGTAAACCATGTTTAAACATAATCAACATGGCCCACCATAATCAGCTCCACATGGTCTATAAAGGTCAACCAAGGACATGGTAAAAAATAGTCAACCATAGTCAACCACGGTGAAGGTCAACTACAATCAACCATACTGAAATTTGGTCTGCGTCAAGGTCAATCATGGTTAACCATAGTCAACCATGGTTAAGGTCAATCACAATAAGCCATTCTCTTGGTCATGGTGAACAATAGTCAACCACGGGTAAGATAATGGTCAACCATAGTCATAGTTAAGGTCAAACATGGTGAATTCCATCCATAATAATTATCAACCATGGTCATCTGTGGACAACAACTATCAAACATCATTCATTCATAATTCATTCATCGTGTACCTGATTCCCAAGATATTGTTGTTCCCTCTCTTATACGAACATAGCCCAACGTTGTAATGTGACAAACATAAATTGACTATGTGAATAGTAACGTCATACTGTGATGAACATAGTTGTGTCATCGCAATGTGACAAACATATCCTCACATTGCAATGTGACACACATATTCTAATGTTGCAATACGAAAAACATTTCCAAATGTCTCAATTTGATGAACACAACCCATTGTCACAATGTGAGATGAACGTCCTTGTGTAGACAAAGAGGCGGAAAGTACAAATTTTGAGGTTATACAGAGGTAGTGGGTACAAATTTTGAGGAGGAGGAACAATTGGAGGTTTAATACAAACACGTGCATGATGCCTCCTCTTGGATTATCAGACCTGGGTGGACATCGATAAAGGTGATGGGAGGTAGTGGGGACAAAGGAGAAATGATTGGTTGAATTGGATAGGTTGAGTTGCATTGCATATGTGTTTTCCATTGATAGGTTATGGACAGACGACGAAGGGCTCACGGGAACCTCCCCTTAAAAGAAATCCTTCAACGTAATTAATTAATACATTAATACTTTAATACATTATGTATTTATTTATTAATACATTGATTAAATAACGCCTTCGGTGTAATTAATTAATACTTTAACACATTAATGTATTTATTTATTAATACATTTATTAATAGACCATTAATATATTACTTAATTGATACATTGGTATTTTTACTTTAATGTATTATCATATCAATGCATTAATATATTATTACTGTAATAATGTATTATTATTTTATTTTAATGTGTGACTGATCCAGATGGATGTTGGTGGCTTCCCACCTATTCCAACTGGCTCATTTTGGCAGTTTTTCCCTAGTTTTCAGGTCCCTGACTTGCGGGGTTGTTTTAAGGCCCTAAACAACATTTTTTAGGGCTCGCCACAGTCAAAATGACCTTTGATAGATAGCAACAAAATGTGTAGTCATCGGATAGACCTTTCCAATAGCCTATCGTGCGCCTAAAATGAAGATCGTATGCAAAAGTTACGACCCAGGGAAGTTGATGTACTAACTTTCCCAAACGGGGCCCACATGTCTTTTGACGCTTCCTCTCCTACGGTTAGGTTTTTTGGATGTCTAGGGTTTTTGACATTCTTTTTTATTGTAAAAGGGCCTTCAGAGCCCCATTATAATCATCTTCTTGAGAATGAGCGTAGTTGTCACATCTCTTCTCAGAAATAAGCCACCACCATTCTAACAATCTTGTTTCTGCTGCATTTTACAGTTTCAACATATTTCTTTATTGAATAGAAACCAGTTTTACTATATATAAGTTATTCTGTGTTAGGCATATTTTGATAATAATCTGTATTCAATTCATTCTGCAAATATATTCTAGATCAATTACTTAAAGGATTAATGTAATAATGTATTATTTTATTAATGTTTTAATGTATTAATACTTTATTAATGTATTGTTATAATACATTAATGTATTGATACTTTAGTAATTTATTACTTAATAATTTATTAATACTTTAATAATGTATTAATTAATTAATTAATTAATACAATACATTATCACTGTATTAATCAATTAACACATTACACATTATAGTACACATTAATGCAATCATGTAATGTACTAATACTTTAATTTATACATTACATTAATGTAATGATTAATTAATACAATAATTTACATTCAATTAATTAATATATTAATTCTTTGATTTATACGTTAATATTTTAATCATGTATTAATATATTAATGGTTTATTAATCTTCCCCATGCATGCTTGTCGTCAACTAGAAAAAGCCACATTTAAATAAAAAATTGGTTGATATACGTCGATCGGTGTCATTAATTTTAAAAGGTAGAAAATGGTGTTGATCGATGTATATCAACCAATTTTTACTTAATTGTGGTTTTTCTTTTCAACAAAATATGGTGGATTTTTATTCATTAAAAAGGGTGTTCTCAAAACCACTTAGTACAAAAAAAAGAGCCACATAGCATACAAACATTCTAGCTCTGTCAGAGCTTCTAACATCCATAATTCTATCCTTCTACTATGACTTAGCCAAATTATAACACTACTACTATGCTAAAATGTATAAATTCAGTAATAGATACCATTAATACATGTTGTAAAACAAAACATACTCATAGATTTGAATCTGGATCCTTCCCACTGTCATTTCCAGGCTTGTCAGAGTCTTTACAAGACGCCACACGGTCATTTAAGTCTGGAATTTGTTCCATATTTGAAGCATTTGTGCCACCCATACTCCCTCCAGGGAGAGAATTCCCATGATCTGCATCCCTCTGAGCCAACTGGAGCTGAAGATATCTAATTTGTCTTCTCAAAACATCAGCCTCATCCTGAAGTTGTCCCACCAAAAATCTATGTTGAACCAGGGTATCCAAATCAAATGAGACAGTGGAACTAAGAAAACTGACCCAAATAACCAAATGTTGTCTTTCCTCAAATTTATTATCCACCATTTCCTCATCCTGATGCAATTCCCGTGTATCCATATTGCTCCAATTTCCCTAGATATCCAACAATTGAGCATGAAGAGAGCTAAAGGATAAAAATATGGACCACCTTGAACCAAAAATAGAGAAATACCTAGAGAAACCATTGTCTACTGGAAAGAGTGCACCAGGCGAAGTGTGATCCAAACAATTATCCACAAGAGAGAGAACGACAAGAGTCAAAAAAGTAGTAAATACCTTCAATACCATGAAACCCATGAAGGAATCAACAAAGAATACTCTACCAAGAAAGAACAAACCAGAAGAAGAGAAAACCAAACAATCCTCCTATATATCCACCAGGAGGCCAAGAAACAATATGCCCATCGAGACTTCCTCTTTCCATTAATAACAAGGAGATCATTCCCAAGATAGATAATTCATTCATCGTGTACCTTCAAATCCCATAGCAGATAGTTCCCCACGAGATGGCTACGTGAAACCTTAATATTGCTGACAACACCACCCAAATTTACCATTTGGCACT
>JZKD02S0334678.1:0-19266 GCA_000966675.3 Picea glauca | reverse complement strand
TGGATTTGAATGCCAGTCTAAATGTATGATGGGATAAATTATCCATGCCTTCTTCAACTTCTCTAATTCGATTTTCACCAGAGGCTTCAGTTTGGGATTCATCATCCTTATTTTTTGCTTCACTAGTTTCGCTTCTTCCCTCAAAGGAACGATATGATAAAATATCATTTTATCATAGGCCTTCAAATCATCATAGGTCCAAGAGAACACATCAATATATTATTTGAATAAGGAAACATATTGACCAACCTCTTCGGTGGTGCAATCAACTCCCAAGTTGACATGTTTTGGGGACTTATCCGTTCCAATATTGACTTTTCTCGTTTCTTGCACCTTTCGAACTGAAACTTCTTCAAGGAGATTCTTGGCATGATTGAACCTATTTTTCTAACAATTGGTATTAAAGAGAAAGGTAACTCGCAGGAAAAGAGGTTTCCTGGTTCGAGTTGGAGCAATGGTGAAAGAGAGAAAGTTTAAGTTCGATAAATTTAACGCCAAAAATACCAGCTATGGAAGATGAAATTGGAATATTATTTATATCAAAAGGGTTTATTCCTACCATTGGGAGGAATAGCAAATAATATTATGTCCATGAAGGACGAATAATGGGAGGTTCTTGATAGAAAGGCATTGGGAACAATATGGCTGATCCTGACAGTGTCGATCAATTTCAATATTTCAAAAGAAAAGACAATGAAGGATCTGATCGACGCATTGGCTACGTTGTACGAAAAACCCTTGGTGTCCAATAAGGTATTTATAATGAAGAAATTATTTAATATGAATATGTTAGAAGGTGGTTGTATCGTCGATCATTTAAATGAATTTAATACGGTTACTAATCAACTAAGTTCTGTAAAAGTGGACTTTGATGATGAGGTTAGAGATCTTCTAATCTTATGCTCATTTCCAAAAAGATGGAATGACTTGGTCATGGTTGTAAGTAACTCTATCTCTGGTTCAAACACTCTAAAATTTGATTATGTTGTTGGTGTTATCCTTAGTGAGGAAATGCGACGAAAAAGTACAAGTGAGACATCAGGTAATGTGTTGATCGTTGAGAATAGGGGAAGACAAAATAATAGAGGAAAGGGCTCAGGGAACCGTGAGAATTCTAGGAAGGGAAGATCTAAATCTAGACTAGGAAAGATAGAGTGTTGGAATTGTGGGAAGAAAGAACATATGAAGAAATATTGCAGATCTCCAAAGAAACAAAGAGATGGAAAACATGAAAAAAATCATGAAGCAAATGTAACAGGTGGTGTGTTACAAGATGCTTTGATTCTTTCTATAGATAATATTTATGAGTCTTAGGTAGTAGATTCAGGGGCTTCATTTCATGCCACACCCCATAGGAAAAAAATTCAAGATTATGTTCAAGGTGATTTTGGATAGGTTCATTTGAGTGATGATGCACCATGCAAAATTGTTGGAATGGGCAAGGTACAAATACAAAAAAAAGAATGGAAACCAATGGTTTTTGAAATAGGTAAGACATGTTCCAGATCTAAGAAAAAATATAATTTTAACAGGGAAGTTCGAAACTGAAGTTTGTATATCTACATTTACAGATAAGGCGTGAAAGGTCACCAAAGGATCATTGGTGATAAGGAAAGGAGAGAAGGTAGGTACATTGTATTTATGTACTAGTAATACTGACTCTTCTATCTCTTTAGCTTCTACAAGAGTGGATAAAACACTGTGGAATCATATGTTTGGACACATGAGTGAGAAGGGGATGCAGATACTTCACAAAAGAAATTTGTTTCCAGATCTTAAGCAAATTATTTGGATTTCTGTGAGAACTATGTTTATGGAAAACAAAAGAGAGTCAGATTTATGAGAGTCGGAAAGGAAAAGAAGAGTGAAAGGTTAGATCTTGTGCATACAAATGTATGAGGACCATCTCAGGTATCATCTCTTGGTGGATATCTTTATTATGTTACTTTTATTAATGATGCAACTAGAAAAAATTGGGTTTATTGCATTAAAAAACATATGGCGTTTTTGACACCTTTAAGAAATGGAAAGCTTTGGTTGAGAATGAGATAGGAAAAAAGTTGAGTGTCTCAAATCAAACAATGGAGGTGAATATTGTAGCAAGAAGTTTGAAGATTATTTTTCATAGCATGAAATTCGTAGAGAGAAGACAATTCTAGGAACACCACAAGAAAATGTTGTGTCAGAAAGGATGAACAGGACAATCATGGAGCATGTAAGGAGTATGAGATTACATGCAGGGTTTCCCTTACAATTTTGGGTAGATGTTGTAAATATTGTTGTTTATTTAATAAACAGAGAACCTGCAAGCTCTTTGGATGGTGGCATTCCAAAGGAGGCATGGACAGGTAAAAAGGTAAACTATTCATTTCTTAATACTTTCGGTTGTGAAGAATTCTTCCATATTGATAAAGAAAATAGAACAAAGATTGAATAAAAATACAAAAAGTGTACCTTTATTGGATACGATGTTAATGATTTTGGCTATCGCTTATGGGATTATGAAAATCACAAAATAATTAGAAATAGAGATTCCATATTCAATGAGAAGGTCATGTACAGACATCAATTGTAGGGAAAGAAACATGAAAAAGAAAAACCAGAATACGTAGTGCTTGATGAGATCCCTTAAAAATAAATTCTAAAGGTACTAGAAAATCAAAATGTACAACAACAAGAGTAGCAGGTACTTTAAAACTCCTGCAAGTGTTGTTAGAAGATCTATCAGGTTGAGTAGGCCCCCTGAATGATACTCTCCTTCATTGTATTATTTATTGTTGAATGATTTTGGTGAACTAGAAAGTTATGAAGAGGCAATGCAGGAAGACACCAAAAATAAGTGGGAGCAAGGCATGAAAGAGGAAATAGATTCCTTGGTAAAAGAGTATTGCAGAATAAATGGGTTTACAGGTTGAAGGAAGAATATGGAGGTAAAAAACGGTACAAGGCCAAACTTTTTGTAAAAGGGTTTGCACATAAGAAAGGTATCGATTTTGATGAAATATTTTCTCCTGTTGTTAAAATGACTTCAATTAGGACTATTTTAAGTCTTGTGGCAGTAGAATATTTTCATCTTGAACAACTAGATGTAAAAATAAATTTTCTCCATGGGGATTTGGATGAAGAGATTTATATGCAACAACCATAAAGGTGTGAGGTCAAAGGAAAGGAGAATTTGGTATGCAGGTTGAAAAAGAGCTTGTATGGCCTAAAGAAAGCTCCAAGGAAGTGGTATTTCAAGTTTGACAGGTTTATGACATAACAAGGTTATAGTAGATGTCATTCTTATCACTGTATTTATTTTAAGAGGATAGAAAATGGAAGCTATATTATATTGCTATTGTATGTATATGACATGCTTGTTGTAGGGTCTAACATGCATGATATAAATGTGATCAAAAGGAAATTAGCTAATTTATTTTCGATGAAGGATTTAGGTGTTGCAAAGAAAATCCTTGATATCAGAATAACAAGAGATAGGAAAAATCGCAAATTGACATTGTCTCAGGGTGAGTACATAGAGAAGGTGTTGGAGAGGTTTAGAATGAAGAATGAAAAACCAATTAGTACATCTTTATCCAACTATTTCAAAATAACAAAGAAAATGTGTCCCAAGACATAGGAGTAGATAGAATGCATGTCCACGGTCCCTTATTCATCGGAACTTGGTAGCTTGATGTATGTTATGGTGTGCACAAGACTTGATATTGCACATGAAGTGGGAGTTGTGAGAAGGTATATGAACAATATAGGTAAAGAACATTGGGAGGAAGTAAAGTGGATTCTCAAGTATTTGAGAGGTACTGGTACACATGCATTATGTTTTGGAGGTTTAGACATTATTCTACATGGATATGTTGATTCATATATGGTAGGTGATAAATATAGTAGGAGGATCACCACATGGTATGTTTTTACTGTAGGTGGAACAACCGTAAGTTGGATTTCAAAACTGCAAAAGGTTGTTTCACTTTCAACAACAAAAGCAGAGTATGTTGTTGCTACAGAGGCTAGTAAAGAGATGATTTGGTTACAGAGGTTTATGGAGGAATTGGGAAAGGAGGAGAATAACACATTGTACTATGACAACAAGAGTGTCATTCATCTTGCAAAGAACTCAACCTTCCATTCTAAGAATAAGCATATACAACTCAGGTACCATTTCATATGATCCATCTTGGAAGATGTACATTTGAAGTTGCAAAATATACATACTAGACAAAATCCTACATACTTGTTAACAAAGGTAGTAACCAGGGAGAAACCGACTTCCTACTGAGTTTTAGTTGGTCTTTAAGCATGAAGGTGAAGATGAAAAAAAATTCAAGTACAAGCTGGATCATGGTCCAGTAGGTATAACAACAATGGATTTGTTGTGATCAGTCTCCAAGTGGGATATTGTTGGTTGTGGAGCCTAATTATCTTCCTAATTCATATGCAGGTCAAAGAAACTGCAAAATACACAATTCATGGCCCCCCTGGCCATGAGGGGGGAGAAATTTTTGTTTTTTTGCAATTCAAATATTGTAATTTCATAGTCAATTTGGACTGTTCATTATAAGGTTGAAAATATGACGGTAAAAGTTATGTTAGGGTTTTCTTCCCTAGAAGGAAACCCTCTTTTATGAGGGAATTGTATTGCGACTGTGGATTATTGTGAATATTGTATTCTGAGAGAGGAGACTATGAGAGAAATAAGATGAAGTTACAATAGGTGTGTTATAGGTTGTATCCTTTCATTTTGTTGGATAATAAAAAGGAAGGACCTAACAATTTCTCTGGTGGATGGAGCACACACTGGGTGAACCACGTATATTTGTGTCTCTATTGTATTGTGTATCTTCTGTGTTTTATTTCCGCATTTGTTTTATTTTATTGATCTGCGATCCTATTTTTATAAAAAAATACAAACTTCCTAGTATGAGAGGTGACCTTCCTACATTGCTCGACAAAGATCAAGGAAATGATGGTAGATGGGACTACCTCTAGTATCTTGTATAATCTCTTGTCCAAAGTAATAATAACATTACGATTCCTAGACTCATATACAACATGATGTTTCCATAAATAAGGTTGTCTCAAAATAACATCACAAACTTCAAGGAGGGAGACATCACACAATACCTCATCTTTGAAGGGCTTGATGTCGTAGGCCAGGCGACACTGTTGGTTGGTGCGGAGATCGCTCCCTTGGCAGAGCCATACAATGGTGTAGGGTTGTGAGTGTGGTGATGTTGGCAAATCCAACCGCTTGAATACCTATGGTGAGATGATTTTCTTCGGGCTAACACTATCAACGATGAAGTGTAGCGGAGTACCCTTCACCCACATATGTGAATGAAATAGGCACTCACCTTCCTTTGGTTCATCAGATTCGTCGGGTTGGACCTTGGTGGTGGTAGAAATGGTGGCATTGGGTTCTACATTAATGATCTGTCTCCCTTTTTCTATTTCTGACTCTGAGTCAGAGCCTACATCTAATTCACACTATTTCACCTCGGCCACCAATGAATTGGTTGAGATACATTCAACGGTGTTGTGCCAGGGGCTCTTATGGAACTCACACCATTTCCTAGTTTATTTCTTTGTCTTACCATTGTCCTTCTTTGTTTTTGGTTTGGACTGGTTGTCCTAAGGCTACCCATCCTTGCTATGCCCTTTGTTTTGTGGGTTTGGGCCGCCTTTTCCCTGCTTCTCTTATGAGGGTTTTACAGACTCAAACTAGTGCATCTTCTATTTAAGCTTCTGCTCGATTTTGACAACATATCGATAGGCCTCACCCAAAGACGAAATGTACAGAAACTCCATTTTTTTCTGGATGTATCTATGCAGACTGCCAAAGTACTTGAGCACCAGATTTCAATTAGATTCTTTGATACCCATCTTGGTGTGAAAGGTATGGAAGACATTGGTGAAATCTAGCATTGCTTGGTCCCTTTCCTATCGTAGTGTGGTCCATCTTGTATATAAGTCATCATAACTTCCAACATGGTAGTATTGTTCCTTAATAACATCCTTAAAAGAACCCAAAGTGGGTTCAAATACAAATAATGTAGATCCATCTGTTTCTTTTTTCTCACAAAAGTCTCCATTCACTATTTGACAAGGGGGATGACATTGAGGAACGCCAATGTAATATTTTCTCTATCAGAAAATTTGTGGACAGAAAAATACCCTTCTATAAGATTTAACCATTTATCTACAACATCCACATATATTTGACCTTCGAATACAGGAATATCAAAATTGAACTTTACCTTCAAGGGGGTGTTTCATGCATTTGAGGTAGATGTGTCGCTTGTCAACAGTCGTCGAAGGATTTGTGCAAAGTTTTCCATCATCTTGTTCCTCTGTCAATTGAGGGATTCCTTGAGAAACATCTTGAAAGGATATCCTATCCCGTCATTTTTCTTTTCTCCTGCCATGGAAGGTTTCTTGGGCATGCGAGATTAGTTTTCCTTAAGAGAAACAAGCTCGAGACCCAACTCTCTATCCCCTAACCTCGTCTGGGACATGCACTAAAAAACAACGACAATGAGAAGATCACTTTGATACCACTAATCCAGACTTATGAGAAGAACAAAATGAACACACAAATCTATAATATTAACATAGATACACACTGAATAATAACAGAGATACAATAAAACTTGACTTCTATTAAATAAGAAATGTGTTGAAACTATAAAATGCAGACGAAAACAAACTTGCTAGAATGATGGTAGATTATCACTGAGAAGAGATGTGACGACTACACTCATTCACGAGAAGATGAGTAAAGTGAGGCTCAAAAATCCTTTTTACATAAAACATGAATGTCAAAACCCTAGACATCCAAAAACCTAACCCTAGGAGATGAAGCGCCAAAAGTCATGTGGGCCCTGTTGGGCTAAGTTGGTACACCAACTTCACGGGGTCGTAACATTTGCATACGATCTTTCTTTAAGGTGCACGATAGCCCGTTGGAAATTTCTATCCGAGGACTACATATCATGTTGTCAAACTTTGACTTTATCCACAATGTGACTGTGGCAGGCCCAAAAAACATTGTTTAGGGCCTCAAAACGGCCTCAGAAGTTTAGGACCAGAAAAACTAGAAAAAAAAATTCCAAGATGAAAATTGACAATGCCAAGAGAAAATATGTATGTGATCTAGTTGGAATAGGTGGGTGGCCATTGATATCTACCTGGATCAGTAACATGGATTCACCTTCCAGTGGTTAGACGTTTCAGAATGAACTCAATCTGATACCAATTGTTGGCACACTTACTTATACTAAGAGGAGGGTGAATTAGTATAAGGTTGCTTCTCTTTTCTTACAATAATTATTAATGTATTACTTTACTTATTATAGTATTTAATGATAAACATACAACCATACAATGCACGATACACTGAGATTTAACATGGAAACCTGAATTGGAGAAAACCAAAAAATAATTATTTTATAAAATCATGTAGGCACCAACCTGCTTCTACAATGTTTTGTAGGCACCAACATGCAAGAGACATCAATATCCTCAATTGAGCACCAATTTAGAAATTTGTATAGGCACCAACCTACAGCTACAATGTTTACAAGAACCAACCTGCAAGAGACACAATTCCTCTTAGTTGACCACCAACTTAGAAAGATGTAGACATTAATTTACTAGAAGCACCACTCTCTTCAAGATGTCAACAATATCATTATCTCTTTCCTTCAAGCCTTCACTTGTGCAAATATGTTGCATTGTCTCTGCTATAATAGTTCATAATCTGCATAGTTTCAAAATTTACTTTTGTCCTTACAGCTCCTGCAACTCTTAGACATTCGCATATTCCTCTCTTTTATTATCTTCCATCTTCGGACCTTAGATCCCCAGCTTCCTCATACTTACTCGCCTTCACATAAGCATCTCTTCACCTTACATTTTCTCTCTTTTCATCCACAAATTCCACACACCCACCACTCACTGGAATTGGATTTGGGTATAGTTATTTATACATTATATACTTCCATGAGTTTGTTCACATGCAAAAGGAATCAATCTCATGGTATCGACTCCAGATCCCTCATTTATTCCTTAAAATGTAGCTATAAAAAATCCTTTTGAAACTGGTACAAGCCCAACCATTTAACCTCGCGATATTCTCACGGCACAAACTTTAATACTTAGCCACCATTGGATCTTGTCCTTGATCAGATATCAATTGTCGATCTGATCATCGACCACTAAAACACGACATAGATCCCGTTGTGGGGGGCTCTTAGGCCCTAATAGTCATCACATACATGTATTATTAGGCATTATATATAGAATAGATAAAGTCAAATAAATATATATGAATGTATGTAATAAAGGATAAAAATCACCTAAATAATGATTATCGAGAGCCAGTGCAACCGCTCCAACTATTTATCTATTGTATGAATAACCCTAAAAGAGGAATAAGGAACAAGTTGGATATCCTTCCCCACATTTATCTCCTTCTTTCTTGAAATTATGTGTTTGTCTTGAATGTCTTCCCTAATTCCTAAGACTACAACATTTTGGTTTCCTTGCCATGTGACTTGAACTTGGAAAAGATAGAAAATTTGTTCTGGAATGAAATATTTTCTAAAGATGCTCGTGGAGTTATTTGCGATGCTTCTCGACGTTGAAAATGATCGTGGAGCACTTCGAGAAAACTTATTTATTCATTTGAATGTTATGCTACATTCAATAAGAAGAAAGTAAAGGCCACCCATGACGAAGTAATAGCCTCCGTGAAATACTCGTAACTTCAATATTGTATGATAAATGTGAAAGTTATTTTAAGAAATATATGTTTATGATTTTTTCTATCCAATTTGAAGTGGAGCGCCTTCATGTTCATTGCTATGTTTTGTTTTTTTTGCATTGAACATGG
The DNA here is from genome assembly GCA_000966675.3 of Picea glauca. Classification (NCBI taxonomy): domain Eukaryota; kingdom Viridiplantae; phylum Streptophyta; class Pinopsida; order Pinales; family Pinaceae; genus Picea; species Picea glauca. Next base: position 10,373 of record JZKD02S0334678.1, on the reverse strand, counting down.
ATATGTCGGAGGCTTGTTAAAAAGTATTTAGTGTTGTGATTATGTTTGATCCATATGTTCTGATTTGAAATTCTATAAAGAAATATCGTTATAAATCATTTGAACATTTGGATCTTCCACCACTCAAGTGAAATGGAAAGACTAAGGCAGAGGCATTATTTATATTTTTAGCATTCTTTCAATTGAATTGCAAGCGTGGTAGTTAAATATTACAGGGAAGTTTTTTTAGGCATTCTTAGATTTGAGTGATTATTTTTGGAGTATCCTGTAAGTTTTTCGACATGCTGAATCCATTTCTGCATTCAGAAATGAATTCTAAACAACAAAAAATAGTGATTCGTATAAATTTATATGGCCAAACTCCTGTGAAAAAAAACATTTCTTAAAACAACTAACCAAAACCTTTTCACATCAATTTTCATTAAATCATGCATTTCATAAATATTATATAAATTTTTCAACAAGCATAGTAGGATAGTGGAATATTCAACTTTTTTCCATTGAGAAGTGCATGCCTCTACTTCAAAGCTTATTTATATACAAAACAAAAATATCAGAGCTATCATTTGTTCGTGGTTGCATTGACCTTCAACATCTTTTCATCACCTACAAAGTTTTGGTGGAGATTGGAATTAAATTCACGCTGTGGTATTGTTCTAATTTGAGGAAAATAGGACTTTGTGTTATTGATAAACTTCAAAGACTCTAAATTAGCCGATGAAAATCAATGGAGTAGCTTCCAACCATTTTGGAGTGGTTGTGTGCATAAGGATGTGTGAATATGGAGAGCATACATGGGTTGGTACAACTCAGAAAGATTCAAACATTAAGCGTTCACGAGTGCTCCAAGTTAGAAGAGTTGGAAGGTCTTGAACATTGTATTTAGTTGGAGAAACTTGATGCTTGTGGATATTTCAAGCTACAATAAATTTGTGGAGAGGAAATGACTATATTTAGATAGAGAGACATTTTGGGAGTCTCTATTTGATAGTAGTGGATGACTCAATTTTGAAAATTTCCATTCGATTGATGATACCTCTGGTTTCGAATTCATTTCGACTTCGCCAACAGGAAGACGATATGGGTGGTATGTTTGGCAATACATCAATTCATATTTACAAGTTTTTCACGGTGTTGTCTATTGGTTCACTGAACCATTTCAATTCTGATTGGCTTGGCTGGAATTTGGAAAACAAAAATAATCGAAAAATCGAAGGCGTTGTCTATCAATTCGTTGATTCATCAAGGTAACAACCATCTGGAAGTCATTCGTCTACCCATATGAATTTAATTGCAGCTGTAAGTATCTAGTTCATTTTGGAATGCCTTGCTTCTTGGGCCTTCTAACAATTGGAGTGGATACAAAATAGAAGTTCACACTTTTTCCAAGTATATTGGATGAGTCATCGAGCCATTAAAGTTATGTGAAGCTACAAGATCAAAAGTCCCTCATATAAAAGAAACATGTCTTTCTCATATTCAGATGAAAAAATTGTACATTTGAAGGAGTGGTATCCAACATGGTCTTACAAGATTAAATGAAGGAAATAGTTCACGGGAGAGTATGTAGTGAGAGTTAGTTTTTTTAGCTTGAAAATTAAAAATGAAAAGTTGTCAAGTCAAGTGTACAATGGAGGGGTTAAATGTGCATCTTTCAAAGGCAGGCGATCCCATCCACTAATGTGATGTAATTCAGTCTTTAACTGACGAGATCGGTCTTTCACCGACAGAATTTGATATTCAATCAACAATACTTAGTTTGTTATGTAATGTTCATGTAAATTGGTAGTCAAGTCTTCCTTCATATATTATCAGATGCATAATCCATATATTTTCGAAAACCAGAAAAAATTGAAGAAGCACATCCAAGTTTGACGAGTAAAGCAAAGCAGTGAGAACATAATAATTGAGAGAGCATGATGATCGTAAAATGTTGGAAGCAGTTGAAGTCATTCCGAAAAGTAACATATATTAATAGACACACACACGGGAACTAAAAATAAAAGATGAATATAGAAGAATGAATGGATTGATTGAACCCCCTGATATAAAAGTTGCAGAATAGTTCCTGAGTTGTGACCTCAAAATCCAGAAATCAAAGAAACAATAGACTGGCAGAGCGTAGAGTAAGACGCTGACATGGGAAGATGAACCATATTTCTTTGATTCTTTTGCAGGTGTGAGATGAGCCCAGGACGAGCCACTCACCACTCTGGAGGCACCAGAGAGAAAGGTGTAACAAAATGATCAAGAAGAAAAATTTTGGGTGGGAGAAAAGTATTGTGAGACTCACTGTACATGTCACTACCAGATTGAATACAAAGGCCAAAGAGTAACAAGTCAATAGTTATCTGTACACTTTCTCGGGACAAGCAAGGATTTTAGTTTGGGGGAGATGTTGAGGGGGGATATTAGGCCCTAATAGTCATCACATACATGTATTATTAAACATTATACATAGAATTGATAAATTCAACTAAATTTATATGAATGTATGTAATAAAAGATAAAAATCACCTAACGAATGATTAGTTGGAGCTGGTGCAACCACCCCAACTATTTACCTATTGTATAAATAACCCTTAAGGAGGAATAAGAAAGAAATTGGATATCCTTCCCCACATTTATCTCCTTCTTTCTTGGGATGATGTGTGTGTCTTGATGTGCGTACTGTGTCTCTCCTTGAATGTCTGCCCTAGTTCCTGAGACTACAACTAATCCCATTTCTCACCAATCGTTGGATCATTTCCTTGATCAAATCTTAACTGCTAATCTCATTCTCTGGATTTCAAAACATGCACTACGTCCTCGGTGCTTGGAAGCTATCTGATATGATTGGGATTTAATCTTGACCATTGATCTAGTTCTGCGTTCCTCGGATATTGGGACTATTGGGCCTATTGGGCCCCGACCTTTTAGGGCATGGATCCCACGAGGGTATCGACCCACAAGGCCCTTGAGATATCGATCCCATAGGCCCTCGCAACTTCAACAATGAACTAAGATGTGATACACGTTATCCTGTCAATATCTGATACGCAATAATGTTGACGTGGTCAAATCGTGACACATGCCTAATTACAATACAACATGTGGCACTGAGCACTCCCATCGAGTATCGGTCCACTCGACCCTTGGGGTATCTAGATATCACTATTCACTTAACCACTAAGTAGATTTTTCTAATGTTCGATATCCGATATAGTGGACCCCACTACCGGGGCATTGAGCCACCAGGATATTGGATCCCCGGAACTTTAACTCCATGCACTCTATTTCAATCTATCGATATCTAGTATTGGAACCATGTTGCTCTATGTTCTAACCATCTTTTTGATATGTCAGATGAGGTTGCTCCCCCATGGCTCTCCATATTATCCTAGCTACTTACATGGTAGATGATGTGGCCTCTCTGTGGTTCTAACATGGTGTTGATGTTGCATCTGAGCTGCCCTTCAAGGAATCATCCTATCGATCCCCCGATCCCTCATAACTTCAGAACTGTTCACATACTCTTTTTTTTTTTATATCTGATACTCCGATATTATGGACCCCACTACTAGGGTATCATCCCCTCGAGCCCCTAGAACTTTTAACAACATGTTCAAGAAATCACTATGGTATCCGATGCATTGGAGCCCATGACTAAAAGGTAACTCCATGTGCAGGGTTCCATAGCTCATCGTTTGCATACAAACTTTGTTATGCCGCATTTTCAATATAAACCCATCAAACTCATTTTTATTTGCGCATGTGGGAGTAACTGGCGTCGACATTTATTCCTCTACACCTTCAGGATTGAACTCTGGCTTCTTCATTATTGCTCAAACTTCAATGCATGCTTGGGCTTCCTTTGTGTCGTCGTACTTCAATAAACCATGATTGTTTATCCACAAGGCTTGCACCTCCTTGATCTCATTCAAATTTCAATTACATACCTCCTCCTCATGCCTGTGCAACTAGAGTTTATTTCAATTAATTGTTCATATGCATTCATCTTTCCTCAGGATAAACAGATAGAGGGGATTCACTACGTCCTATGTCTATGAAATCAATTATATTGATGACAATCACAATCCTATCTATATTTGACATCAATGACAACAATTTCTAGCATACCATACTTGGAATGCCCATAGTAGATGAGACAAGACCATCATACATGAGTCCCTATTATTTCTACACATTAACTACAAGAAGCAAACTATTTTACATATCAGGTTATTACTAGAAGATCGATAACCAATTGGACTATTTTTGCACATACTGAGGAGAAATTTAAGGGAAGAGCACTCTAAGGCCCTATTGAATAGAGAAGGAGTGGGACTTCCTTGTGTTGTGTGAAGTATTAGAAAAGAGTTCCATGACATATCTAAGTGTCGAAAGATGGCCTAGAGAGATATATAGTAAGCAAATTTGCTTGTGAAGTGAGTAATGGGATCAATTGACAGATTCCTTCACCTTGGTGGTACCATGTTCTGGGTTGGGGGTGGGACACATAGTTGATTCCTTTAGTTGGTTTGAAAATCGCTCCTCAACAACTAGTTTGGTGGACACGACTTCATTTGAAGATAATTATTCATGGCTATCTTGTTGTTGAATGATTTTCTATTTTGCCAATGCATTGAATTTAATGAGAAATGAAAGGATTCAAATTATGTAATGAAATTTACACTATTATTTTATGTTTGCATATGAATTCTACTTTTTTATTGATTTTTAAAGGTTCAATTTGTCCTCACAATCAGCTTATGAGGCGACATAACCTTATGGGTAGTGCTAGATGGAAAAGATAGGCATACTAGGAACACTATAGTATGATAGTAGAGCAATTTTGGAGTTTCTTTGCAGTGCCTCATTGCCTCAACAATGGTAAACAAGGGGGCAAGGTACATGCCATGTCGATCATCAAGTTTGATATTTGTATAATCAATTTGCAACCTTGCATGTATACATGTGATATGTATCATATCAATGGATTTTTCAAAGAAACAATACTTTCTCTATATCTCATCTTAGCGGTCCAATGTATAATTATCTTCAAAATCCACCACTAAAAACTTAAAATACAACATCTGATAAAAATATGTAACATCCCTATTTTCAAACCCCTAACTAACGATGTATATTGCAAATGTAATGTATGGTCGAGGGCTAATTCATGTAATATGTAAATGGTGTAAATTGAATATAATAAATAAAATGTATTGTCAGATGCAGATGGACAAGGAAAAATATTTGTGTGCTTATTCTCCACAAGAGGGGGAAGGGGTCCAAGGGGGAGAGTTTACCCTTGTCTATTAAACTCAAACCCTTTTCTTTCTAAATTATCCTTACTATGAACCTTACATTTTCTGATTGAGTGTTTCCAAAGCTAATCATTAATTTATGTAAGAGGATATGTGTGAGAAATCATAACCCATATTTATTGAGAGCATGGGGTATGACTACAATCATCTTGGGGAAGAGTGTAAACGAAGAAATCAAGATAAAGAGAGGAAATTCAAATGGGTAGAGGGGGAAGAATTAAAGAGTCACATTTTTGCATGGAGAGCAATTTTTACATGGATATTTATGGACAACAAGAGAGCCGACAGTGTTGAATATTGAAGGAAACCATAGCGGGAATGTTTAGAGCTGTAATTTCATGGGAAGAGAGGTTGTGGGCTTGTGAGAAATATTTTGTTTGAAAATTTTCAACAGAAGCAAGCATTTTTCTAGTGTGTGAATTCCTTTTTCAGTTGTAGATTCCTTGAGTCCCAACAGAGACATTTCCTCTCCAACCTGTGCTAGAAGACCTGGAGGGGAGTGGGAAGGCTTGAGGGATTGTGAGCAGTGAATGTGGATCCCATCCCTCTATTTTGTAGGTTTTGGAGAAGAGAGATGGTGGACTAGAATTCACTGTGGGATTTTTAATTCTAAAAGGAGGACTTTATCTAGCCTTAGGGACAACTGTCTCTTGTGGATTCATATCCCCAGCTCGGGGGTGACTTGTTGTTGATAATTAGAACAACAAGTCTATGGTTTGGAGGAACATTTTTCCTATGTAGCGGGTTGCATACTTTATAAGATAAGTTTTATTATTTGATGTGTGTATTCATGTTAAATGATGATACAATTGTTGTTCATTTTACTATGAGATATTTTGGTCATTGTTGCATGTTGAGAGTAGAATGATGTAATGAAATATCTAGTTATGTTTTTTAGTGTGTTTAGTTGTCTCTATGCATGTTTAAGTACTGGAATTTAATTTTTTAATTAGCATGGACCATTGTATAAGCTTGAATTTCATGTTGTGTGTGTTATTTCCACATTTAGAATTGATACCATAAATTTGATTTGGTCATTTTAGCAGTAGAGTGACCCATATTGGGGTTACGTGCATTACATAGCGGTATCGGAGCTTAATTTCAGCACTATACGGGTATGGACCAAAGACTAACATGCATTTTCGGTAAATGTTTTGTGGTGAATTTTGGACCTGTGTAAAATTTAAGGAAATTGGTGAACCCAGAGTGAAATCCCCAAATTTATTAACAAATTTAAGTATAAATTTCCCTCAAAACTATCTAAGAGGTGATCAAGGGTGTCAATCTACAGGTTGCAGAGCTAAATTTGACTTGGAAGGTTTAAATTCACACTCTAATGGAGGTTAAAGGAGATATGAGAATTTGATGAAACAATGACCAAGATCATGGTTGATTTTGAGATCAATGACCTAAATTCATCCATGATTGAATTAAAAACTTATAATTTTTTAGGAGTTTTTCAAAAATAAGAGAATCAATGACTATGATTGATCTTTGAAAATTGGAGAAGTTAAAGAATCGATGAACATGATTCATTTTCACATATTGGTGAAGTTAAAGAATTGACGATCGAGATTCATTTTTGGCAGCTTGGAAATGAAGTATCTCAAAGGTTGAGATTCGTCGGTAGACTTGGATGGATTTTATTCAATAACTGGTCAAGATAATTTTGAATGGGAAACCAATGACCTAGATTCATCTGGGATTTCGTCAAAAAAATATGTGTTGGAATTCTCCAAGAGAGATCGTCGATGGTAGATGGTTAGATCCAAAATATTTTTAAAAGTATTTGATTCCTCACAAGAGAATTCATCGATCGTCGATGATCAGATCAACATAATTAGTGAAGTGTTTCATTCATGGAAGAAAATTATTGATCATCGATGGTAGATGATCAGGGGTCAACAGAATTTGGTGAAAGATTTTTATGTGTTCCAAATGAAATCGTCGATGGTTGATGATTGGGAACCGATAGAATGGTCGAGGTATTCAAGTCGTCCAAGATAAGTTTTAGATTGTCAATGAACGAAAGAGGAGGATGATATGTCTTGCCACATCATCATCCATGTGTCATTCCACGTCAACATCCACATGTCATGCCACATCAATGAGAGTGTCATGTCAACATCCACATGTCATGCCACATCAACATATACATGTCATGGAACGTCAACATAATTACCACGTCAGTCGAGAGATAGTCAATGGAGGAATATTGGGGTTCAATGAAATTTGTAAATAAGTTTTCTATCAAGGGAATTCACCGATGATCGATCATTGATGATCAGGATCAGTGAGATTCATGGGAAAAATTGTTTTTCCAAGATAAATGGAAAACAATTGATGGATGATGATGAGGGATTGATGAAATATGTGAGAAGTTCTTGGATTTCCAAAAAGGAATCGTTGATTGTCAATTGTCAATCGTCAATGTAGTGTAGTAGAATAAACGATTCAGATTGCTTCGAGTTGTTGATCAATGATGGAGATTCATCCGTGGGCTTGGGGAAGGTTTAAGATATCAACAAAATAGATTTACACCAATTTTGAGATCAATGTCATAGATTAAAATACTATTATAACAATAAAAATAACCAATTTGCTATCAATTTTTCTAATTTTCGAAGGTCTTCAACTTGCAGAGCGATTTTGAGGGCTTAAATAACATTTTTAGGCAGTCAAAACTCACAAGCACAAGTTGTTACATTGGTACACCTTGTCTCTGTAGATTGAATAAAATAACTTAGAGAGAAATTTCCAACGAGTTATTCTAGGTGAAAAACAAAGCTTATATGAGAAAGTTCCATTTTAAACTGTAGAGGATATATTTTCAGTACAAGTTTACTTCTGAAGGGCATAACTCCTTTTTCATAATTTCGTTTGGGGCACAAGAGTAGTCTATGAAAATATTATGAACCATAGAAGAAAACCATGGAACCATATTTGGAATCTGGGTATGCAAAATGTGAAGGAAGAGAAAGAAGACGCATATAACATGTTGGGGTAAAATAAGATGTAATACCCCTAGGTCTCACCCCAATTGTAAATGTACATATAGGATAGTTATCCAAGATTTTTTGAGCTAGAGTGACTTTGTATCTATGTTTTGAGGCCAGAATGCCTATGCGGTTATTAGGTTAGAGAGACATATGCTAAAAGGATAACAAGCCTATCATTGTAATATGTAATCATACTTGGATTATTAATAAATATACATCATGGTTGTAGACCAAGTCAAATGAAAGAGTATGGGGGGATAGAAATCCACACTAGAGGGAAAGGGAGATACCAACCTAAGAAGAGGGCCTAAGCCAAGGGGGGATTAAGCCAAGGGAATGTTTTAATAATATTTCCTAAAGTCTACTTTATGGGATATATATATTTATCCTAAGTTCCTAAAGTTGAGGAACATATCACCAAGAATGGACCATGTAGCTCCCATCATGAAAAGTGTCAAGTTGGGATCATACAAATATATTCTGGGAATTTAGTGCATTTTCCAATCATGCTAGTCAATATCTCATCATTATCATCTCTCTCATGTTCATTCTTTCCATCCATTGTTGTATCTATACTTGGAAATATTTGGAGCTAATTGTAACTAGTAAACCTGGGTAGTTTGTGTTGAAGAAGCGGGTTGTTAGGCATGGGTCAATACCGAAGAATCAGGTTTTCATGACTGCGAGCATTCTCTCTGGGTGAGAGAATTGTTGGGAATTATTTTCCTTATTTACTAGGCAATAACTATAGAGCTCTGATCCTTTCTATCTGGCCTGTTGTTGAATCCCCGAAAGGGAAGTGAAACAGCCGAAAGACTTTTAAGTAGAGAAGTGGTACACTTCTTGGGGTGGGATAGGCTATGGTAAATGAGAGGTTGTAGGATATTTGCAGTATTTGGAACCTTGACCTGAGTTTTTATTGTGTTGGTTAGAACTCATTCTGGCTTTGGAAGCCTTCCCTGGTGGAGTTTAGAACCCTATCTCAAGGGTGACCTACTGCTGAGAGTTTATGAGAAGAAGATATATGGTTGAGAGGAACGTATGAGGCTTTCACGCAGTTGGTAAATTACCATTAAAACATAAGTGTCTTTTTATATATTTGCATGCCATTTACTATGTGTGTTGTTCTACTGAGTAATATATATACATTTATGTTAATTCAATATGCTTTAAATGTATATGTTTATGCATGATTTGTATGTTATTTTCATTGCATATTTTTTTCATATAGAGAGCATGTTATTAATTAAATAGTAATAGAGTTGGAAAGGAAATTTCATGTGGAATGGCCCAACTTGGGGCTGGGGATGTTACATTGTGGTATCGGAGCTCTAGTTTCGAAACTGAGTCTGCATGGGCCATATTTTTGAAATATTGGTTGTCATTGATGTCAACCCTTGAAGAAGTTTGGTAGCCCCAAAGGTATGGTTATGGAACCCCAAGTTGATCAAGGAAAAAGGTGATGAAGGATAGTTTAAATGAAAGTAACACACTCATGGACGAATATTCCTCATCATGTTGTTTACGGTGATAGGTGGCATGCCACATGGTTCCTCACATTTGAGAAGTTATGGCCTTGTGAAGTTGGAAGCCCCAAAGAATGGTTAAGAAAATCCTAGTTGGTTACAAGTCAATTAATGAAAGGGTTAAGTGGTTGTAACAAGAAACCCCTAAAGTAAAGAAAGAGGTTACCTAGAAAAATTATAAATACCCCTCAAGGAGTCTCGCATATGTACAATTCACACAAAACTCTATTGATTATATATCTTTTGAAGAACTTTTGGTCTGCTGGAGAATATGAGGTAGAAAGTATGAGGTTTTGAAGGAAGGTCGAAGATCGAATTTTCAGAGTTGAAGAAAAAGTGATTACCCTAGTTTGTGAGGTTATATGTGGGTTACATTGTAGCAAGGTGCGAACATCTGCAGGATTTAGTAGATAAAAGAGAAGATATCCACTGGTAGTAGAGGAGCAAGTCACGGATGGAAAAGGGTTTGAAGAAGATGGTATCTCTTGCTTTCTAAATATGATATGCACATGGGAGGTTTTTTGATATGATATTGTTAG
>JZKD02S0334667.1:6089-19267 GCA_000966675.3 Picea glauca | reverse complement strand
TTCACACACACCTAGGATTTATTTTTCCTAAGTTTTTTACTTGTTTATTAGTCATAATTAGTCATTATCTAGTATCCTATATTTTAGGGGAGAATATTCCACCTGGAGAATATTCTCTTTCAGTTGACACTTTAGTTTGGCTAGTTGAGTTGAGTTTAGATGTTGCATTGGTTTTGTCACCATGGAACATTGGGATCATCACCAACTCACTACTCTTTGTTCCATCAATTAACTGAAGACTAGTTCACTATTTACCTCAGCTAGGTGGCAGTTCACTCTTGTAACTTCTTGAGAGACTAGACTAGGTGGAAGTTCACTCCCATAACTGTTGGCATGTGTCAAGATCAATCTAGACCACCACTATGGCTCATTAGTTACTCATATATCCTATATCTATTGCAAATTATTCACTCTTTGAGTGTGGAATACGGTTAATGAGAATTCTTCCATTCTTTCTATCTTTCTTCTTCTCTCTTAATTTCTCTCTACAAATGTGTGTAGTATTTTCTCGCTAGATTTATTTTTTGTAGGTTCAACACATTTACACATGAAATTTATAGAAGAGATCTTCTAGAATATGAGGTGACATCCATATAGTTTGGATCCTACTCGCTTCTCTAATTTGGTGGGATCATCCTAATATTTTTAACCATCTCTCTTTCTCCTATATAATGATGGATTTCTCATGGAAAAGGAAGCAATTAAGCAAGAGAAAACTAGATCAAGTAAGGAATTCATGAAGGAATAGGTTGAGAATTGTGTGAAGGATTCTATCTCTATTGATGCTTGAGGTCTTCATTTGTCCATCAAGTTATTTTGTATCCGCTTCATGCAAGTTTGGATCAAGTGTGTGTGTTGGAGCAAAGGGCCACCAAAAGGGAACCTTGCAACATCAAGGTTGTTTGGTTGTATCTTCCAATTTTACTTAATATAATGCAGTGGCATGTTTCTTTCCCATAAAATCATTCTCATTTTATTACATGTATCCTTGATCACATGTGTAATTTTTCATTGAATATACTATTATTGATTTCACTTTGGTTGGTTTGTGTTTCATTGTAGATCCAATATCACAAGAGAACCGAAGCGGAGCAGGGAGAACAAAGATATAAGGAAGCGATATTTAAAGGTATGTCATTCATCTCTTGTTTGGTAGTAAACTCAATGATTAAAGATTAGGGAAAGTGCCATGTCCTGTCTTGTTTTTTTATAGATCCAGGTGGATCTAGGGAGATCCATTTATGTTCACATTCACTGATTTATCCAATAACACCATGGATCTCATTGTTTCGATCTAGTTTGCAATGCAGTATTTACGATTTTTATTAACACATAGATCCACTTTGTATGTCTCGTGGCTATGTCCAAATCTGAGTTTTTCTACAAGCATAGATCCATAGTGTATTCCTAGTGGCTATGTATAATATTGGTGACATGGATCCACAGTGTATGATTGGTGGCCATGTTTGACATTTATGATTTAAATCACTTATAGTCTGAGCATGGGAATGCCTACCTCATAAATGGTATAATATTGCACAGATGCTTGGTTGTTTGCGAGTTTCTGATTGGTGTGATCCTTTTTTCCAACACACAAACACACATATTCTACAAAGTATTTCATTTTTCATGAGTTCTAGCCTCATACTTTGGGGGGCATTCTATTACACATTATTTTAGTCACCCTGGTGATGTTTCTATAGCATGTGTTCAGGAATACAAAAGAACCTTTCTTCATGAGAAAAGTGAATAGCTCCCTCTTCTACAAAACTTTATTTTAGAAGGTTGCCACAGGCCAGCCATAAGGTATAGTGCAGAAATTCCCACTGCAGGATGTCATGAAACCGACTTGCGATGTTTCTGCAAGCTGCACTATAGCCAGGGTGCAACGGCGTTGAAAGACTGAGAAAAGGTTGAAGTTCATGAAATTTATAGAAGGGATCTTCTAGAATATGAGGTCGCATCCATATGGTTTGTATCCTACTCACTTATCTGATTTGGTGGAATCATCCTAATATTTTTAACCATCTCTCTTTCTCCTATATAATGATGGATTTCTCATGGAAAAGGTAGCGATTAAGAAAGTGAAATCTAGATCAAGTAAGGAATTTATGAAGGAATAGGATGAGAATTGTGTGAAGGATTCTATCTCTATTGATGCTTGAGGTCTTCTTCTGTCCATCAAGTTATTGTGGATCCTCTTCATGCAATTGTGGAGCAAGTGTGTGTGTTGGAGCAAAGGTCCACTGAAAGGGAACCTTGCAACATCAAGGTTGTTTGGTTGTATCTTCCACATTTACTTAATATAATACAGTGGCATGTTTCTTTCCCATAAAATAATTCTCATTTTATTACATGACTCCTTGATCACATGTGTAAGTTTTCATTGAATATACTATTATTGCTTTCACTTTGGTTGGTTTGTGTTTCATTGCATATCCAATATGACTAGAGTACCGAAGCAGAGTAGAGACAACAAAGATATAAGGAAGCGATATTCAAAGTTATGGCATTCATCTCTTGTTTGGTAGTAAACTCAATGATTAAATATTAGGGAAAGCGTCATTTCCTGTCTTGTTTTGTTCTATATCCAGGTGGATCTAGGGAGATCAGTTTATGTCTGCATTCACCGATTTATCCAATAACAAGGACCTGTGTTAAAAGGGAACTTGTAGGGAGGATGCTTTTGTGGATCCATAGATCTAGTATTGACCAATGGTGGGAAAGAAACTGTGACGCCTTCATATGGAAAGAAGCAGAACTGAGGGGAAAATTGGTGGAAGATACTCGTGAAGCAGTCTTTTACTTAGAAAGATCGAGCAACCAGTGCGATATTTTATGGGTTAATATTCCGAAATAACTTTTCCACTGGATAAAGAGAGTCCAATAAGATCTAGAGTTCCAATAACAAGTCAAGAGGATTTCTTCTTGGGACACCAAAAATCTACCAATAATTCATCGGCTGGATTGTTCAGTCACATGGGCGATTGATTTCTAGGTCAATACCACATTAGAAATATATATTATCGAGTTTGAAGCAAAGAAAAACCAACATTTTTCACACACAGAGGCGATTTTCAGGAAAGATGCAAGGGGAATAATATTGAGAGAAATTCCCCTGTGGATTAAGGTTTTCTTGATGAAAGAGGGGATGTTGACTATGTCCCTGACTGAGATGGCAGTGTAAACACCCCCTCTTGGGGTAGGGAGAGGATTGGGTAGAGTCATGGCTTGAGAGTGGGGAAGGGTTCTTTGACAAATGGGCGGGAAACAAAAGGAAAAGAACTTAAGAGATGAGAGATCCTTGAAGAGAGCCGCCATAGTTGAGAAGTGGTGGCGCAGCAAGATCAAGACAGTCTGAGAAGTTGAGGAAAGAAGTCAGATTAGGAGAAGTAGAGGAAATACATATGGAAGAGTTGTGGAAGATGAGAATATAGGAAATACTGGTCAGTCAAAAATTAAGTGAGAGAGAAGCATAGAAAGAAAGAAGTCTCCAGGAGGTTGGACAAGAAGGAGAAGGTGTAGACATAAGAGAGGAAGAATCCAGTATGAATATTGAATAAGAAAGAGAAGATCCAGCCCCAATAACAAGAAAAATCGGGAATCCGACCGAAGGAATCATTCCAGTGGAAGAAAATGAGACCCCCCAAATTAAAGAAAACCCCCCCTGAATCCAGTGGCACCATACCTGAATCGCCCATACTCCAAGTGACTTCTATACAAGTGGTAAGTTTGATACTACCTTCTCATGCTAGTTTTGTTCCAGTACAATTAGTTAGTCAGTCACAACTAGGAAGTGAGAGTATAGGGAGGATATTGGGATCCCCTAGTAGATCACAAGAAGGATGGTTAGGGTTTATATTGATAACAACAACTAGAATTTTTGGGTAAGGGAGATGAATATGTTGAGTAGAACTAGTTCTTGTGTGAAGCAATCTAGAGATCCATAGGGACTCCGTATGCAAATATGTTGGTTGAGTTCCAGAGTACCCTGAGAGTTCATTCTCTCAAGTGGTACATGAAGATCATTGATCCATGAGTGCCAGGAATGCAAGTTCAAGTGCCAGGAATACAAGTTCAAGCATTCACTCTTGGCCAGGTACAGACAAGAATCAAAGTAGAGTTCAATATACCTCAGTCAGAACAACAGGCTCTGTGTTATTTGCGTGAGATCTAGAAATGGGAAGGTGAATTAGCCTGTTAATAAAATAAGAAGTTTAAAGATGATATAGGGAGGTTAGCACATCCAATCCATGAGGAAAATCAAAGGAAATGGTACATTCAGGGATTTCTTCCTCTAACTCAGATTCTACTAATGCAACAATGGATAGCCACTTTAACAGATGCCTTCGAACAATCGATGAATATTGATGCCATGGAAAGATACCCTAGGATCCTGAGAGTGACCAGACCCCCAGAAGATGTGAATATAACACAACTACAAGGGAAAATATTGTTGCTTACAGAAAAGATTCAAGAGCTGATGATACCCAGACCATGACGACCACAAGTCTGGTGCACGAGATGTTATACAGAATAACATTTGGTGAATGAATGTCCATGAATAAGGGGAATGGGACCTCCTCATAATCTGATGGTACCCCCACTAGGACCCACGGGAGGAGTTACGCAAGTGTCTATGAACTTCCCATTCCATAACCCCACATCGTATCATTCTTTTCCAGAAGGCCAAGCAACACTAGCAGCTGAGTATTGTGAAATCTTTTGAATCCATGAGCATGGACCAAGACAGTGCCCCATTATGCATAATTTTCTTATAGTACCAAATACAATACACTGTGAGTTCTGCGCATCTACCACACATACTACCAATAAATGCAAAGTTTTGGATGCACTTGCAGATAGGTTAGACTGAACAACATTCAGGGTGAATGAAAAACCTAAGGAACCAGTAAGAGGTCGAGGAGGTGGATTCGGAGGAGACTTTAGAAGAGGAAGAACTGGGGGAAGAGGGCCACATAGATGTTATAACTATGATGAGCAAGGTCACATGGCTAGAGACTGGCCTCATCTAAGGCAACCATGGTGCTCTCACTATAGAACCAGTGGGCACACAACTGAAGAATACCCAAAATTAATTGCAAAATGGGAAGATAGGTTACAAAAATGAGGAACTAACCTCACCAGTTCAGAAATCAAGAAAGTTATTAAGGAACAATTTCCCAACCTTAATATCATTACTTGAGGAGGAGAAAAGACAGGGGCTAATGCTGATACTCTACCCCAGATCCAGAAAGAAACACTTGAAGAATACAGGTATGAACCTCTAAAACAAAAGTTGTTCATTAAATATTCCATAGAAGTATTTTAGAATATTCCTAGCCCTGATATGCAAGAGAAACCCCAACAACCTATTGTCTATCCTAAGATGGAGCAAGTCCCTGCTTCACCCCTTGCACCCAGAAACCCTGTAGTCATATGGAGACAACCTGAGAAACCTCAAAATGTAGTTGACCTTTGGTTTCAATTATTCTTTGACATTATGGGGAATGATCAACTAACATAAAAGTTTTGCAATGCGCTATACCTAATGTTAGGGAATGAAGAACCCCTAGAAGTAAGAATAAGGTCTAATCTTCTTGAGAAGAGTAATCAGAGAATGCAGAGAAGAAAAGTACGAATTGGAAAATAATTCAGACTAATAGACCAGTTAGATGAATTTGATATTAATGATGTCATGTTGGATCTAGGATATGATGTAAACATTCTGCCTAAGAAAACCTGGGAAGCCTTAGGAAAACCTAGGCTGACATATTCCCCAATTCAGTTAAGAATGGAAAACCAATATTGTATATTCCCCACAGGTAGAATGGAGAATGTGGAAATAGATGTTTTAGGAGTAAATATAGTGGTTGAATTTGAAGTCATTGATATCATGGGAGATAAGGATCCTTACCCTACACTACTTGGCATTGATTGGGCCTATGATAACTATGAATTAATCAACTTAAAGAAATACACCATGACCTTTGAGGTTGATGGAATCAAGGTAGTTCAACCTTTGGATCCATATGTAGGACCCAGGTATACAGATCCAATAGACAATAATATGGAGGGAGAAGACTTGGGCTAGCAATAGGAACAAGAGATGATTATATAAATCCTACTGTTGATGGATCAGTAAGTTAGAGAAGCTTACAGTCAGCAGATGAAGATTCAGATATGAATTTTGACAGTTGGAAACAAGGTCCGTACAAAATATTCTCAAGAATATGCACAACTGTCAGAGTAACCATATGGGTTGGGACCGAAATTAGAGAACACCCAGTATACGATGGCACCTCAAAACTAGATAGTTTTATGGTCAACATGGAAGAAAAGGTAGTAGAAGATCAAAGAATCTTGGCACTAGATCTAGCTTTTTAGGACACCCCTGCCAGATGGTGGGATAATCATAAATCCTTAATCAGAACTTGAGACGATATGAAGTAAGCTATCAAGTATAGGTTCCATAATAAGGATTTGCTAGAATCAGAGATGCAGATGGATCTCCAAGTTGCGCAACTGTTCAGTAGAGAATCAGATCCTAGAGTGCATATTGAACAGTGCGTGACACAGTGGAAGGATGTGGGAATACCCTCTCACTTCTAGGTTTAGGTATTTCCCCACTCTCTAGGTCCAATCCCAAAATCTTATTTCATACATGAGGAAACTAGAAGACAAACCAACGACTAACAAATTCTGGCAGCTCATTTTTGTAAGGACTTCTCATTTACAGGAAATTACCCTGAGCTTGAAGTAGCCCTGCAAAAGATCAAAGAATTTATTTTTACAGATAATGGTATTCGGAAATCAAACTTAGCGGTATGTGCCAAACATAGCCAATAACTTCAGACTAAACTTCACCTACCCTCAACTGAGAAACCTATAGAATGTTATCATATTAGCAAGGATTCATAAAGCCTAGATGACTTAGAGGAATTGATAAACCTATCCATCAAAGAGACAGAGGGGAACAAAGAAATCCAGATGACCATACCTAGCCTGACTAATAGCTCCTACAATCACCTATTAAAATTGCGTAAAATCAATATAGGGACCATAGCACAAACCAAGATAGCTATGGTGGGAGACTAATGGGATGAGCAAACCGGTTAGGAAATATAGAATTTGCTGCAAGAATATGAGGATTTGTTCCCAAATACGTTTTCAAAGTTAAAGGGAATCAAAGGAGTTATGGGAGAAATGAAAATTGAATTGAAACTAGGATCCAAGCCTATGAGACATAGACCATACCGTCTTAACCCTAGAGTAAAAGAGAAGGTTAAGAAGGAGATAGATAAGATGTTGGAAACATGACTCATTTTTGCATTAGAAGAAGCAGAATGGTTCTGCCCAATAGTTATTCAAAGAAAGAAAGGCATAGAGGATATTAGATTCTGTGTAGACTATAGAAGCCTTAACTCTGCCTGTTTACATGACCCTTTCCCAACACTCTTTATTGATGAGGTGCTAGAATAGGTTGCAGGGAAGGAAGCATACTCATTCACAGATGGATTTTTAGGGTACCACCAAGTCAGGATCACCGAAGAGGACAAAAAGAAGACCACATTCATAATGAAATGGGGATATTTCACATATAATGTGATTCCATTTGGCTTAAGGAATTCCCCTATAGTTTTCTTCAGAATTTTAATAGCCTCTTTTAGAGAGTTCATTCACAAGTTTATAGAAGTCTATATGGATTATTGGATGATATATATCCTTCTCAAGAAACATGTAGCACTGTTATGGCTAATTTTTGACAGATGTAGAGAATTGCAAATCTCATTGAATCTCCAAAAGTGTATCTTATGTGTACCATATGGGAATTTGTTGGGACACATAGTCTGTCGAGAAGGAGTATTGGTAGACGCAACCAAAGTTGCGGTCATTGTGAATATGCCACCACCTACAAGTGCTAAATAGTTTTTCTCCATGCTGGGACACATAGGTTATTATCGCAGGTTCATCTGAAGATATGCCAACATTACTACACCTCTAGAAAACCTATTGAAAAAGGATGAAACGTACCAATGGAATCCAGAATGTGAAAAATCATTTGAGACACTCAAGGAGAATCTCATCACATCACCGATTCTGATATTCCCAAACTAGGAGAATGAATTTCACGTCCATGTAAATGCTTCAGGAATTTCCTTAGGAGTTATCTTAACACAACCTCGAGATGGAGCTATGGATCATTCTATCTATTTTTCGAGTCAAAAGTTGTCGCAAGCAGAGCACAACTACACAACAACAGAAAGGGAGGGCTTAGACATGATTTATTCTTTGCATAAATTTAGACATTATTTGTTAGGTTCTCATTTCAAGTTCTTTACTGATCACTCTGCACTGAAATATCTAGTTAACAAACCTGTATTGGAAGGGAGAATTTGTAGATGGTTATTGTTATTTCAGGAATTTTCCTTTGAATTTATCATTAATCTAGGAAGATGCAACATAGGACCTAATCACCTATCCATATTAGAGTCATGGGAAAGTGGCAAAGTAGTAGACGATTAGTTCCCATATGCATACTTGTTCCTGGTTGAGGCCATACCAAAATACCTGGAGGACATAACAGTCTTATTAAGTACAAAGGCCTGCCCATAAACATATTCTGCAACCCAGAAACACCACATGGTTGTTAGAGAAGACGATTACCAGCTGATTGCAGGACAGTTGTATAAACTGGGACTAGATAGTATCCTCAGAGATGTGTCTTGGATCATGAAATATAGGATATACTTTTGGAATGACACAGTCGAGTTGCGGGAGGTCACGTAGGAGGAAAGGCCACTGCATATAAATTTCTACAAGATAGACTTTGGTGGGAAACACTCTTCAAGGATGCAAAGGTATACACTAGATCATGTGATGTTTGTCAATGAGTGGTTAAGTCATCACGACGAGATGAATTACCATTGAAACTAGTTCAATCTCTTAAAGAATTTGAAAAATGGGTAGTTGAATTCATTGGACCAATAAAACCCACAACCAAGCATTCGAAGGCTAGGTACATCATCAGCACAATAGACTACCTTACGCGTTGGGTTGAAGTAGTAGTTGTTCGGGACTATTCGACCGATACTTCTGCTAAGTTCATATTTGAGAATATTGTCACTAGTTTTGGATGTCCTATGAGCCTAACCAATGATCAGGGAGATCATTTCATTAGTGGCACTATAGCAAAGCTTACAATAGAGTTCCTGATCCAACATCACAAAAGTATCCCCTACCACCCATAGGCCAATGGAACAGTATAATCATTCAACGAGATTCTTTAAAGAGGGTTGAAAAAGGTCTGTTGCACAAATTGGGAAGATTGGGATGACAGAGTCCCAATAGTACTATGGGCTTATAGGACAACCACAAAGAAACTCCATAGGTAAACACTGTTCCAGCTAGTTTATGGGAAAGAGGCAATGGTGCCTACATAATTCATTTCTCCAAGTTTGTATATTGCATATATTACACACATGTCAGAGGAGGAATCAGTTGAGCAAAGACTTATGGAGTTACAAGAACTCGAGGAGACCCAATTTATAGAAAACTTCCATCAGTCAGTTGAAAAAGAAAGACAAAAATCTTGGCATGACAGACACATTAAGACCAAGGTATTTATGCAAGGAGACAAGGTTCTACTCTATGATAGTCGGTATCAGAAGCATCCTGGCAAGTTGCACATGCATTGGTTGAGACCATTTATAATTGAGGATATATGACCTTCAGGAGTAGTCAGACTCGTGCAAATGGATGGAATTTTTCAGCTAGGATGGGTGAATGGCGCTTGCCTGAAGCCCTATATGTATCAAAATTGAGAAAAAGGGACTATTCCTCTAGTCCAAAGGAGCATGTATAATAGTTAGATTTGAGTTTCTAAAATTTTTGTAAATTCAGTTAATAAATTCGATGTTCGCAGTGTTGCGCCATGACACATAGTTCATTTTCTGTTTAAGTGTTGTTTGATATAGAACTAATGAATCGACAATGTAGGATATGAACCATAAGAGAACCAATTAATCACAGTCATTAATATGAAGGGGACTCCCTTTGTGTTCAGAGGGAGAATTAATATGAATACGATCTGGGTCCATGTGCCACATGAACCTATTCTAGTCACAACATTTATTGTCATTACAATACCCCATCTGAGTTCAATTAAGCCATAAAACCACAATATGAAAAGATTCCATAAAATTTCACACCAATATTCGAACCCGTCAAAAAGAAAGGTTTGAAACCAGCCACGTCCCTATCCCACTCATGCAAGTAAATGTTAGAATCACCCAATAGAATTTACCCCATTAAACCATCCTGTTGGACAACTTAGATCCAGTTGATTCCATACGGTCATGATGAGAAACAGTTATTGCTAAACTTTCTCGCTAATCCAAATATAAGTCTCTGAGAACTCGCACAAGAACACATCGTTTTCAAAGAACATAGCCATTTCTGAATTTAGTAGAGTGAACCAGCCTATACAATTGTGAAACCCATAGTCGTGACCCTAGTCCTTAGCTTACTGCATAAGTGTGATAACTCAGAATCCACAATGTCAAGAGCCACAACAAGTTGAAGTGCCATGTCTAAAGATGTGTGTTTGCACCCAATTCGTCACCTTGTGAGAAAATGAGAGGTTCTTACATGCCCAGTTGGGTCTTGCTGAGAATGACAGTTGTAGAGGAAAAGGTTAGAGAAACAAAAACAAAACTATAAGAAAGAATTAAATTAAAACAAACTAAAACTATGATCATATGGATAAAGAAATAAAAGACACAACAAGACCAATATCACCAATGTTTTTAGGCTGATNCTGAGCATGACAGCTGTAGAGGAAAGGGTTAGAGAAACAAAAACAAAACTATAAGCAAGAATTAAATTAAAACAAACTAAAACTATGAGCATATGGATAAAGAAATAAAAGACACGACAAGACCAATATCACCAATGTTTTTAGGCTGATCAATTGATGAAATCAAAGCACAATGAAGAAATGGGACTATGCCCTTCTTCCTCCAAAGGAAGGCTCTTGTGCCCTCACAAACTTGCTCTCCTTACAATAAGAAAAATGAAAATGATAGTGAAAGAAATCCAAGCACATCCACTCAATGGAGAGGTGAATGGCTCTATGAAATGGTGCCAATGTGTTATTTCCAAGGAGTGAGTCCTTAAAACAATCTAGGCAGCATAACATTACATAAAATTCCTTGAGAAAATGATGTTTCTTCATGGCTTTTTATAGCATTGCATTGGGTGATTATGTAACCTCTTTAAAGTGTGAAAAGGGGATCTTTAAGGCTTCATTAGGTCTTTGACTAGCCAACCATGCGGATTCAGCTCAGATTTGATGGTCAAATCAGCTTGGGAGCTGATCCATAAGTGGTTGGGAGGCCGACCAATTCAATAAATGCGTCGTTTAGCAGGTGCGCGGGTTTTTGCGCCAACAACCGCGCATCATGCATGCATACGCGCATGGTACGTTCCTGTTTCGCGCATATGCGCGCGCACCCAACTTCTGTAAAGCGCCCTTCAATTTTTGGTTACTTTGTATAGTTTTTGACCTTTTTGCAATGCTGTGAAATTAATTCAGTGCCATGAATGACTTCATTACTATTTGACGATGCTGAGTTCTTGTCGCCATGTGCGGACGAAATTTCAGTGATAATAATGTGGTACCAAATGAGCCCTACGACCCCCAAGTCGAGGTCATGGGTGATCTTAAAGGGAAGGTGGAACATTTTAAGCTCCTCGATCTTGACCTAACAAATCTAGTTTTGTTCCCCTAGATGAACATAGATGTCTTTTGGGAGATGGCTCCAGACATGTTCGGAGGCACGAAATTCATGCCAAAACCAGAATTTGTCAACTTATTCAATTCAACCATCATGAACCTTAGAGACCTACCAGTATTTGGTACCATTGGTGAGGTTGCGTGGTGCAAAATTTTTATGATAAGTAGAGTGCATGAAAGAATTCTCTGGTTGGATGAATGGTATCCAATCCATGCTGAATACATCCTTCAGATTACTAGACTGTCCTTCGAAGGAGAAGATGTGTCAAAAGGATTCCAGGGTCCTAGTAAACATGAAAAAAAGAAAGGAGAGCTCAGCCTGTATGAAAAATTCAACACAAAGAGGGGGGGACGCACAATAGTAATTGACCCCATATTACTAGAGACAGTCTAGACTGGTTATTACATCATATCCATCAAGTTTATGAGATCATACTACAAGGGTGAATGCATGCTATATGCATTATCAGTAGCATACTTTTGTGCCAATGGTGTTGTGTTTAATTGGTGTAGTTACCTAATGGAGTAACTACTAGTGGCATGTGAGGAAGCATAGGAGAAGAGAGGAACCTTAACCTGTGGATATCTATTGTTGGAATTCACAATGTTCAAGTGGAAGCCACCTATGGGAAGGGCATCAACGCTACCAGAAAAGGAGCGCATGGTGAAGATGTTCGAGCACTGGCAATCCAGGTCGGATTTGGAGAATGTAGCCTTCAACTTCGCAACATTTTCTAAGTGTTACAATGACCTGATAGACACAACACATAGGTTGTGTATTCCACAGGAGCTCCTCAACTGTAATACAAGAAACATTTCCTTTAGCATGTACCAAAACCATACTTTTTTATGGCCGCAAAATTTTAGAAGTGAATATTTCCATACAAGGATGCTACCATTCTATCTAGACGAGGAGGCCTTTGACAAAGAAGTAATTTCATGGACAGGAGTCAAATGCAACCTGTGTAAGTCGGGGATGCACTATATTATGCCTACAGAGTTGCTGAAGAAGAAATAAAAAGAAGCAGGGGCAGGACCAAGCTTAGGCCCAGAGACATAGAAGAAAGAAGCTTCAGCAAAATCAGACTATGAGGAGGAAGACGAGACGTAGCCATTGGAGCGTAAGAAAAGAATGCCATCGATCCTCTGTCGAATTCCAGCTAATGTTGTGTTTTCAGGTGAGGATGTCAACTAGATATTGAGTGATGTGTTTGTTAATGAACCAATGTTGAAGAATCCCAGAACCGAGGTTTCACGGAATAAACCTTTGAACCCCCAACCCCTTGCATCAATCGTCCCTCACACCTGCTCAGTGATTAAATAAAGACCCATCATCCACATTCAGGAAAACCATGAGCCTGAAACATTTCCATCCACATTC
>JZKD02S0334645.1:0-19267 GCA_000966675.3 Picea glauca | reverse complement strand
GGTTGAGGCAGTCTGCAACATTATTGGTGCTTCCTTTCTTGTACTTAATGTTCAAATGAAACTGTTGCAGGTATGTGCACCACTTCTAATGGCGATCGTTTTGTGACTTGCCTTGTGTCTGTATGAACTGCAAGGGTCGGTGGTCTGTGTGGATGACCGTTTCCTTTCCCAAAATGTAATGCTTTCATTGTCGGCAAGCCTGCACAATGGAATACATATTTTTGTCATAAGTGGAATACTTCCGGACTGTGTCGAAAAGTGTCTCACTATGATATGCCACTGGATGCCCCTGTTGAGTAAGGACTGCCCCAATAACATAGTAGGAGGCATCTGTCTTGATCTCAAATGGTTGTTGCAAGTCTAGTAATGTGAGCACTGGTGCAAAGTAGAGGAGATGCTTCAAATCTTCAAACACCTTCTGTTGAGATTTAGACCAAAAGAATTTTGCTTTCGCTCCTCCCTTGGTGACTTGACTCAAGGGCCAAGTATTATGAGAGAATCCCAACACGAACCTGCGGTAGAAATTGGTAAGACCCAAAAAGCTACAGAGCTATTTTACGGTGGTTGGGGCTGGCCAATCCTGAATGACTTGGATCTTGGTTGGATCCACATGCACCCCCCTCTCATCAATAATGTATCATAGATACTAAACCTAGTTCATGCCAAAAGTGCACTTCTCCAAATTGGAACAAAACTTGTGTTGTCGCAGTGTTTGGAGGACCTGTCGGATGTGGTGGAGGTGCTCTTCCCAAGTCTGGATGAGGATCAAAATGTCATCCAAGTACACCACTAAAAATGAGTTGGTGAATGGTCGCAAGATGTCATCCATTAGTCTCATGAAGATTGCGGGGGCATTCTTAAACCCGAAAGGCATGACTAGCCATTCGAAAAGGCCCTCCTTTGATTTGAAGGCAATATTCCACACATTAGAGGGTTTGATTGGTACCTAGTGATACCCGGACTTCAAGTCGATATTGATGAAATATTTCACTCCATTGTGTTGGTCCATAAGGTCATCAATCCGTGGGATCGGGTACCTATTCCAGACAATAATCTTGTTCAGTTCCCGATAGTCAATGCAGAGTCTCCAATTCCCATCCTTCTTCTGCACCAGCACAATCGGGCTCCCACAGGGCGATGAACTCGATCGGATGTGACCTTTCTGCAATAGCTCCTGAATTTGCCTCTTGATTTGGTAATTCTCCGTAATAGAGCGTCGATAGATTGGTCCATTGGGTAGCAACGCACTTGTGGTCAGATCGATGGGGTGCTTGACCTGACCGTGTAGAGGCACCTCTGCAGGGGGGGGTGAAGATGTCCTTATACCCCTCCACAACCTTATCCATCTGTTGTTGTCGTGTAGAGGGGCCTTGTCTGGAGGTCGTGGCCACAGTCTTCTTCTTTCCCTGAGGGCGAATCATCAGGAAAACAAATTTCCTGGTTTTGGCAATGAGCTTACTGCATTGTTTTGCAGTAACCAAAGAGATGGCTGTAGACGGTGCTATTTATGGTATCCTGTACAGCTTATTGCCCAAAGTAATAATAATAGCATGAGGCTTGGAATCATAAACAACATGTCGCTTCCACAAATATGTTTGACCTAATAATACATCAGAAACATCAAGAGGAGCAATGTCACATAATACCCCATACATGAAGGGCTTGATGTTGGAGGGAAGGCGACATTGCTGGCTAACGTGGAGGTCCCGTCCTTGGTGCAGCGACCCAATGGTGTATGGTTGTGGGTGTGTTGTGGTCGGCAAGCCCAGTCGTTTCATGACCTCTATTGAGATGAGGTTCTTTTGGATCCTGTTGTCGATAATGAATTGGAACGGGGAACCCTTTATCCACATCTGGGAATGGAAGAGGCGCTCTGCCTCCTCTGGATGTTCTGGTTCCTTCTTTTGGATCTCCGAGGTGGAAATGGTGGTGTTGGGCTCTGCATCGATAATCTGCTTCCCTCTGTCATTCCCCTTGTCTGGTTTTGATTCAGAGTCAGAGCCTGCATTCGATTCAGAAGCCTTCAACTCGGCTACCAGTGACTGCTTGACCCGACACTCACTTGTGTTGTGAGTGGAKCTCTTATGGAACTCACACCACTTCCCCGTGTCTTTTTTTGGCTTTGTGGTGTTGTTCTTTGCTTGCAGCTTTGGCGGGTTGTCCTGGACCACACTGCCTTGGCTTGGTCCTTTGTTCAGCAGTTTAGTGGTACTTTCCCTTGCTTTTTATTCGCAGACACAAAGTCTCGCTTCTTCTATTTGAACTTCTACTCAATCTTGGCAACATGCTGGTATGCCGCACCAAGCAAGAAGATGTCAAGGAACTCCATTTCCTCCTGAATGTATCTCTATGAAGACAACTACAGTACTTTAACACCAATTTTTTCTTCGAATCTTTGATACCCAACTTTGTGCGTAGGATATGGAACATATTCGTCAGCTCATGCACATCTTGGTCCCTTTGCTACCGCAACGTAGTCCATTGTATGTATTTTTACTCATAGCTCCCCACGGGATAATATTGTTCCTTGATGGCATCTCAGAAAGAGTTCCAAGTGGGTGCAACCGAGAACAGAGAGGGTTCCCCCTCACTCTGTTGCTCCTAGTAGGTTTCCCACCAGTCCTTGACATGGGGGGCGGCTTTAAGAAGTGAAAAAATAATCATTTCTCGGTCGGAATAGTCATGAACCTAGAAATATCCTTCTAACAGATTCAACCATCTATCAATGACATCTGCATCTATTTGGCCCTCAAATATGGGAATGTCAAAGTTTACTTGTACCTTAAAAGAAGTGGTGCCTCTAGAGTGGTTGTTGAATGTAGATGCACTGCCAGTGGGTAGTCGTTGAAGGATCTGGGCAAAGTTGTCCATCATCGCGTTCCTTTGTTTCTCGAGGGCCTCCTTGAGCAATAATTTGATAGGATCTCCTGCTCCCTCATATTTATTTTCTTCCCCCATGGGCGGTCGTCGGGTTTTGTGAGGCCGATCTTGAAATGGTTCAACCAGATCGATCCCTAACTCCTTATACCCCAACCTCGTTCGGGATATGCAAAGAAGGATTGAGAAATAGGAGATTGCTCTGATACCACTGATTCATATTTTTGTAGGAACATAATGAAATACAAAAAGACACATAAACGTAGAGATGCAGCAGAAGTAAAACTTCATTTCATTAACAACAAATGACTGAAATATGCTTACAGACAGAATGAAAATGAAATAGCTCGGGCACTGGTAGCTTATCTCTGAGAAGAGATGTGGCAGCTACTGTCCTCTGAACCCTGTGTTACAATGAGGCTCGAAGGCCTATATATTATTGAGAAACAATGGAAAACCCTAAACATCCAAAAACCTAACCCTAGGAGATGAAACGCCAGAATATGGNATCAGGAAAACAAATTTCCTGGTTTTGGCAATGAGCTTACTGCATTGTTTTGCAGTAACCAAAGAGATGGTTGTAGGCGGTGCTATTTCTGGTATCCTGTACAGCTTATTGCCCAAAGTAATAATAATAGCATGAGGCTTGGACTCATACACAACATGTCGCTTCCACAAATATGTTTGACCTAATAATACATTAGAAACATCAAGAGGAGCAATGTCACATAATACCCCATACGTGAAGGGCTTGATGTTGGAGGGAAGGCGACATTGCTGGCTAACGTGGAGGTCTCGTCCTTGGTGCAGCGACCCAATGGTGTATGGTTGTGGGTGTGTTGTGGTCAGCAAGCCCAGTCGTTTCATGACCTCTATTGAGATGAGGTTCTTTTGGATCCTGCTGTCGATAATGAACTGGAACGGGGAACCTTTTATCCACATCTGGGAATGGAAGAGGCGCTCTGCCTCCTCTGGATGTTCTGGTTCCTTCTTTTGGATCTCCGAGGTGGAAATGGTGGTGTTGGGCTCCGCATCGATAATCTGCTTCCCTCTGTCATTCCCCTTGTCTGGTTTTGATTCAGAGTCAGAGCCTGCATTCGATTCAGAAGCCTTCAACTCGGCTACCAGTGACTGCTTGACCCGACACTCACTTGTGTTGTGAGTGGATCTCTTATGGAACTCACACCACTTCCCCGTGTCTTTTTTTGGCTTTGTGGTGTTGTTCTTTGCTTGCAGCTTTGGCGGGTTGTCCTGGACCACACTGCCTTGGCTTGGTCCTTTGTTCAGCAGTTTGGGGGTACTTTCCCTTGCTTTTGATTCGCAGACACAAAGTCTCGCTTCTTCTATTTGAACTTCTACTCAATCTTGGCAGCATGCTGGTATGCCGCACCAAGCAAGGAGATGTCGAGGAACTCCATTTCCTCCTGAATGTATCTCTATGAATACAACTACGGTACTTTAACACCAAATTTTTCTTCAAATCTTTGATACCCAACTTTGTGCGTAGGATATGGAACATATCCGTCAGCTCATGCACATCTTGGTCCCTTTGCTGCCGCAACGTAGTCCATTGTATGTATTTTTACTCATAGCTCCCCACAGGATAATATTGTTCCTTGATGGCATCTCAGAAAGAGTTCCAAGTGGGTGCAACAGAGAACAGAGAGGGTTCCCCCTCACTCTGTTGCTCCTAGTAGGTTTCCCACCAGTCCTTGACATGGGGGGCGGCTTTAAGAAGTGCAAGAATAATCATTTCTCGGTCGGAATAGTCATGAACCTAGAAATATCCTTCTAACAGATTCAACCATCTATCAATGACATCTGCATCTATTTGGCCCTCAAATATGGGAATTTCAAAGTTTACTTGTACCTTAAAAGAAGTGGTGCCTCTAGAGTGGTTGTTGAATGTAGATGCGCTGCCAGTGGGTAGTCGTTGAAGGATCTGGGCAAAGTTGTCCATCATCGCGTTCCTTTGTTTCTCGAGGGCCTCCTTGAGCAATAATTTGATAGGATCTCCTGCTCCCTCATATTTATTTTCTTCCCCCATGGGCGGTCGTCGGGTTTTGTGAGGCCGATCTTGAAATGGTTCAACCAGATCGATCCCTAACTCCTTATACCCCAACCTCGTTCGGGATATGCAAAGAAGGATTGAGAAATAGGAGATTGCTCTGATACCACTGATTCATATTTTTGTAGGAACATAATGAAATACAAAAAGACACATAAACGTAGAGATGCAGCAGAAGTAAAACTTCATTTCATTAACAACAAATGACTGAAATATGCTTACAGACAGAATGAAAATGAAATAGCTCGGGCACTGGTAGCTTATCTCTGAGAAGAGATGTGGCAGCTACTGTCCTCTGAACCCTGTGTTACAATGAGGCTCGAAGGCCTATATATTATTGAGAAACAATGGAAAACCCTAAACATCCAAAAACCTAACCCTAGGAGATGAAACGCCAGAATATGGRCCTCGTTGGGGTAAATTGGTACATCAATTTCCCGGGGTCGTAACTTTGCCATACTATCTCCGTTTGACACACATGATACATTGTTAGAAATATCTATCCGAGGAATACACTGCTGATAGCGAATATCGAGTTTGGAATTAAATCATAGTCTTCGGAGCATTCATGACCAAAAAACATCGTTTAGGGCCTCAAACGGCTCCGGAAGTTCAAGACCCGAAAAACTGCTAAAAATAGTAAATTGTGCTAGAATTAAGGAAACTGAAAAAACTGAAAGAAACAATGGTGTGGGTCCAAGTGGGATCCCAAAGTTTACCCACACTCGTTCAAAGAAGAGTTTAGCAGTGGCTTCTGCTGTGATATTCTTCTTGTAGGCCATCATAATGGACATCTTCGAGAATCTGTCGACGACCACAAAAACACAGTCATTGCCATGCTTAGTAGAAGGAAGGCCCAATATGTAATCCATGGAGATGGATTCCCAAGGTAGACTAGGGGTAGGCAATAGAGTATAGAGGCCTTGCTTCTTGAAGGTCGATTTGGCAATAGCGCAAGCAGTGTAAGACTTGATGTACTTCCTGACATCCTATCGAAGGTTCAGCCAATAGAAATACTTTGCAGTACTGCCACGGTTTTCTCGATCCCGAAATGCCCAGCGACTTGAATGTAGTGCGCCTCCCAAATTATCTTGGCATGCTCGCTTGAATGAACACAAAGGTGTCCTAGGTGACATAGCAGGGCATCCTGGAGGTGAAAATTAGGAACTTGCTTACCCTCCAAGAGCGTATTGTATGTGTGGTCAAATTCTAGATCACTTTTGTAGAGAAGCGGCCAATTGAAAGTCTCGTGCCCACAAGAGTTGAGCACCGTGGTTAGTGCCATGATAGGTGGTCGGCTGAGGCAGTCTAAAACATTATTGGTGCTTGATTTCTTGTACTTAATGTTCAAATGAAATTGTTGCAGGTATGTGGACCACTTCTGATGGTGATCATTCTGCAACTTCCCTTGTGTTTGTATGAATTACAAGGGTCGGTGGTCTATGTGGATGATCGTTTCCTTTCCCAAAATGTAATGCTTCCGTTGTCAGCAAGCCTGCACAATGGAATACATCTCTTTGTCATAAGTGGGATACTTCTGGACTGTGTTGGAAAGTGTCTGACTATGATATGCCACTGGATGCCCCTGTTGAGTAAGGACTGCCCCAATAGCATAGTCGGAGGCATCTGTCTCGATCTCAAATGGTTGTTACAAGTCTGGTAATGTTAGAACTGGTGCAGAGCAGAGGTGATGCTTCAAATCTTCGAACGCCTTCTGTTGAGATTTAGACCAAAAGAATTTTTCTTTCGCTCCTCCCTTGGTGACTTGACTCAAAGGCCAATTGATATGAGAGAATCCTAACATCAACCTGCAGTAGAAATTGGAAAGACCCAAAAAGCAGCGGAGCTCTGTTAGGGTGGTTGGGGTTGGCCAATCTCGAATGACTTGGATCTTGGCTGGATCCACATGCAGCCCCCGCTCATCAACAATGTATCCCAGATACTAAACATGGGTCATGCCAAAAGTGCAGTTTTCCAAATTGGCACACAAATTGTGTTGCCGCAGTGTTTGGAGGACCTGTTGGATATGGTGGAGGTGCTCTTCCCAAGTCTGGCTGAAGATCAGAATGTCATCCAAGTACACCATTATAAATGAGTTTTTGAATCATCGCAAGATGTCGTCCATTAGTCTCATGAAGGTTGCGGGGGCATTCGTCAACCCGAAAGGCATGACCAACCATTCAAAAAGGCCCTCCTTGGATTTGAAGGGAGTATTCCACACATTAGAGGGTTCGATTCTTACCTGGTGATACCCAGACTTGAAGTTGATCTTGCTAAAATATTTCTCCCCCTTGAGTTGGTCTAGAAGGTCATCAATCTGTGGGATCGGGTACTTATTCTTGATAGTGATCTTGTTCAGTGCCCGATAGTCAATGCAGAGTCTCCAAGTCCCATCCTTCTTCTGCACCAGCACGATCGGCCTCCCACAGGGTGATGAAATCGATCGGATGTGACCTTTCTACAATAGCTCCTGAATCTGCCTCTTGATTTCATCATTCTCCATAACAGAGCGCTAATAGATTGGTCCATTGGGAAGCGACGCACCTGGGGTTAGATCGATGGTGTGCTTGACCTGACAGTGTAGAGGCACCTCTGCGGGGGATGTGAGGATGTCCTCATACTCCTCCATGACCTTATCCATNTATTTGATACCCAAATTTGTGTGTAGGGTATGGAACATATTCGTCCCCTCATGCACATCTTGGTCCCTTTGTTGCCGCATCGTAGTCCATTGTATGTATTTTTCCTCATAGCTCCTCATGGGATAATATTGTTCCTTGATGGCATCTTAGAAAGAATTCCAAGTGGGTGTGACCAAGAATAGAGAGGGTTCCCCCTCGCTTTGTTTCTCCTAGTAGGTTTCCCACTAGTCCTTGACATGGGGGGTGCCTTTAAGAAGTGCAAAAATAATCCTTTCTCGGTCGGAAAAGTCATGAACCGAGAAATATCCTTCTAACAGATTCAACCATCTATCAACGACATCTAAATATATTTGGCCCTCAAATATGGGAATGTCAAAGTTTACTTGTACCTTAAAAGGAGTGGCGCATCCAGAGTGGCTGTTGGATGTAGATGCGCTGCCAGTGGACAGCCGTTGAAGGATCTGGGCAAAGTTTTCCATCATTGCGTTCCTTAGTTTCTCAAGGGCCTCCTCGAACAATAATTTGATAGGATCTCCTGCTCCCTCATCTTTGTTTTCTTCCCCGATGGGCAGTCGTCGGGGTTTGCAAGGCTGATCTTGCGATGGTTCAACTAGATCGAGCCCTAACTCCTTATACCCCGACCTCGTTGGGGACATGCAAAAAAGGATCGAGAAAGAGGAGACTTCTCTGATACCACTGATCCGTATTTGTTCAGGAACACAATGAAATACTGAAATACACATAAACGCAGAGATGCAGCGGAAGTAAAATTTCATTTCATTAACAACAAATGATTGAAATATGCTTACAGACAAAATAGAAATAAAATAACTCAGGCGCTGGTAGCTTATCTCTGAGAAGAGATGTGGTGGCTACTGGCCTCTGAAACTTGTGTTACAATGAGGCTCTAAGTCCTATATATTATTTAGAAACAATGGAAAACACTGAACATCCAAAAACCTAACCCTAGGAGATGAAACGCCAGAATATGGGCCCCGTTGGGGTAAATTGGTACATCAATTTCCCGAGGTCGTAACTGCGGCATACTATCTCCGTTTGATGCCATGAAACATTGTTAGAAAGATCTATCCAAGGAATACATTGTTTATAACGAATATTGAGTTTGGAACAAATTCATATTTGTCGGAGCATTCATGCCCAAAAAACGTCGTTTAGGGCCTCAAAACAACTCCGAAAGTTCAGGACCTGAAAAACTGCTAAAAATAGTAAATTGTGCTACAATTAAGGAAACTGAAAAAACTGAAAGAAACAATGGTGTGGGTCAAAGTGGAATAGGCAGGGTGCCACTAATATCCACTTGGATCACATGAAAGGGTCTATCAGGGGCACTTCAGTCCCCTTTAATGTTATCCCTTACGGTGGGGGTCATATACCTCCTCTATCCCCCTAGCTCGGCGATGCTTTTCAGCAACCCGTCGAGTCGAATGCTTATTACAGCTTGTTTGGAGCAGGAATTTTAGGATCGTCGTCTTACACTACATTAGTGGGACCCATGTCATTCTCTTTGTTCGACACGTTTGGGAACAACGCTTTTTCTTCGGTTGTCGTCTCGACTGGGGCCAACCCCTGTTTTGGGAAACAAAACCCTGTGCAGGGTACTATTCCTACACAGGGGGAAAGTACAAGAGTTTTCTCCTCTCAGGGACTTCTGAATCTTTGGCAGGGATCTGTTCCCTCTCATGGAATGTCGGTCGCAGTCAACCCCTTCCATGGTCAATGGAACCCTGGGCAGGGTTCAATACCTATGCCCGTTGGATCGGCTGGGGGTGTCCCCTTCCAAAATCCTTGGAACAAAACGTAGGGAGAAATCCCCGCCCAACCCATGCCATCCAATTACGGGAGTCAACCGATGATATCCCAGCAAACATTGTTTTCGTACGTTGGTCAAAGCCATGGTTTCTACTAGAACCCTGGCCAGTAGTCCAACTTTTCCTGGCAACATGGTGCCAGTCAAACTCCAGGACCCCTTTTTCCTGTATATAGGACTCAACCTAAACTACCGTTTCTGGCAACGCTACATCCACCAGACTTGTCAAGGTTGCTCAATGACCCAATTTGTCAAGATTCACGTTGGCCCCCCATGCCGACTAAGTGCCCTCGGATTTTCCAAAATTCGAAGGCAGGCCCGGTGAAGACCCGGGTGATCACGTGACAACCTTCCACTTATGGTGCTCGTCAAACTCACTTCGAGATGACTTCGTCCAGTTGCGCATTTTTCAACGCACTCTTATTGTGGTTGCCACAAAATGGTATATTGAGCTCAACCACTCGAGGTATTCTTACTTTAACGACTTGGCGATGGTCTTCCTAAACCATTTCCAGTTACCCGTGAGATACGATGTCCGCACTGAATTGTTGTTCAACTTTGAGGATACTAAAGCCGATTATATCTCCGACCACATCCGAGAATGGCGATGTCAAAAAATCTTGATTAAGGTACAAGTCCCACTAGCTTTCTTGCTGGAGTGGTTCATGAAGTCTTTGGTACCCATTGTATCGAAAGAAGTTGCAACTTTTGGAGTGTTTTCAGAGGAGGAGGCGATAATGAGAGTGCAACAACTTGAACTAATTTACTCTCAGTCCGGCATGCTCTATGAGATCTTTCCAAATGCACCACGGTCCATCCTCGACAAGGCCAAACAAAAGTCTAGACCCCATGCCAATGGTATTGTGGGCTCAACACAAGGAAAGTCCATTGATCTGTTGTCAAATCAATTGCAACAATTGTCGATACAATAGACTGTGGCTAGCCAACCAGACCTCTGGTTCGGTTGTTCCCCCTACCCAAACGTTGGACGTACACAGTGTGCAGTCGATGCACCTGAAGGAAGGAAGAAACAACATAACAAGAAGGGTAAAAGGGAAAAAAAGGCTAATAACAATGTTGGCGGGGGAAAAACAGAGAAGAGAAAGTCGAAGTATCTGTGTAACCTTTGCATGGAGGACCACACAACTCACTTATGCCCTTGACTTGCAGAGGCTCATAAGCTATTGGCGCAACAACAACCTGTTGTGCTGACGAACCCATTTCCACATGGGCAAAACATGGCTCAAGCTTCAACATCCTTGAGCGCGTAAGGGGGCAGTTAGGGACCCCCCGCGTCTACTGGTAATAACCCCGATGTGAATGTTTACATGTTGAAAGGTGACACTTATATAGTGACCAGGGCACAAGTTTATAGAATGTCAGAATCTATCAAAAAGGGAAAAGAAGCCACAAACCCACCGGTTCCTCTCCAGATTGAGAATATGATGGGAGAAACAATGACATGCATCCCCAAAGGTGTGTTCAAGAAATCTTCTCATAATCCGAATGCAAGGGCTNTATTTGATACCCAAATTTGTGTGTAGGGTATGGAACATATTCGTCCCCTCATGCACATCTTGGTCCCTTTGTTGCCGCATCGTAGTCCATTGTATGTATTTTTCCTCATAGCTCCTCATGGGATAATATTGTTCCTTGATGGCATCTTAGAAAGAATTCCAAGTGGGTGTGACCAAGAATAGAGAGGGTTCCCCCTCGCTTTGTTTCTCCTAGTAGGTTTCCCACTAGTCCTTGACATGGGGGGTGCCTTTAAGAAGTGCAAAAATAATCCTTTCTCGGTCGGAAAAGTCATGAACCGAGAAATATCCTTCTAACAGATTCAACCATCTATCAACGACATCTAAATATATTTGGCCCTCAAATATGGGAATGTCAAAGTTTACTTGTACCTTAAAAGGAGTGGCGCATCCAGAGTGGCTGTTGGATGTAGATGCGCTGCCAGTGGACAGCCGTTGAAGGATCTGGGCAAAGTTTTCCATCATTGCGTTCCTTAGTTTCTCAAGGGCCTCCTCGAACAATAATTTGATAGGATCTCCTGCTCCCTCATCTTTGTTTTCTTCCCCGATGGGCAGTCGTCGGGGTTTGCAAGGCTGATCTTGCGATGGTTCAACTAGATCGAGCCCTAACTCCTTATACCCCGACCTCGTTGGGGACATGCAAAAAAGGATCGAGAAAGAGGAGACTTCTCTGATACCACTGATCCGTATTTGTTCAGGAACACAATGAAATACTGAAATACACATAAACGCAGAGATGCAGCGGAAGTAAAATTTCATTTCATTAACAACAAATGATTGAAATATGCTTACAGACAAAATAGAAATAAAATAACTCAGGCGCTGGTAGCTTATCTCTGAGAAGAGATGTGGTGGCTACTGGCCTCTGAAACTTGTGTTACAATGAGGCTCTAAGTCCTATATATTATTTAGAAACAATGGAAAACACTGAACATCCAAAAACCTAACCCTAGGAGATGAAACGCCAGAATATGGGCCCCGTTGGGGTAAATTGGTACATCAATTTCCCGAGGTCGTAACTGCGGCATACTATCTCCGTTTGATGCCATGAAACATTGTTAGAAAGATCTATCCAAGGAATACATTGTTTATAACGAATATTGAGTTTGGAACAAATTCATATTTGTCGGAGCATTCATGCCCAAAAAACGTCGTTTAGGGCCTCAAAACAACTCTGAAAGTTCAGGACCTGAAAAACTGCTAAAAATAGTAAATTGTGCTACAATTAAGGAAACTGAAAAAACTGAAAGAAACAATGGTGTGGGTCAAAGTGGAATAGTCAGGGTGCCACTAATATCCACTTGGATCACATGAAAGGGTCTATCAGGGGCACTTCAATCCCCTTTAATGTTATCCCTTACGGTGGGGGTCATATACCTCCTCTGTCCCCCTAGCTCGGTGGTGCTTTTCAACAACCCGTCGAGTCGAATGCTTATTACAGCTTGTTTGGAGCAGGAATTTTAGGATCGCCGTCTTAAACTACATTAGTGGGACCCATGTCATTCTCTTTGTTCGACACGTTTGGGAACAACGCTTTTTCTTCGGTTGTCGTCTCGACTGGGGCCAACCCCTGTTTTGGGAAACAAAACCCTATGCAGGGTACTATTCCTACACAGGGGGAAAGTACAAGAGTTTTCTCCTCTCAGGGACTTCTGAATCTTTGGCAGGGATCTGTTCCCTATCATGGAATGTCGGTCGCGGTCAACCCCTTCCATGGTCAATGGAACCCCGGGCAGGGTTCAATACCTATGCCCGTTGGATCGGCTGGGGGTGTCCCCTTCCAAAATCCTTGGAACAAAATGTAGGGAGCAATCCCCGCCCAACCCATGCCATCCAATTACGGGAGTCAACCGATGATATCCCAGCAAACGTTGTTTTCGTACGTTGGTCAAAGCCATGGTTTCTACTAGAACCCTGGCCAGTAGTGCAACTTTTCCTGGCAACATGGTGCCAGTCAAACTCCAGGACCCCTTTTTCTTGTATATAGGACTCAACCTAAACTACCGTTTCTGGCAACGCTACATCTGCCAGACTTGTCAAGGTTGCTCAACGACCCAATTTGTCAAGATTCACGTTGGCCCCCCATGCCGACTAAGTGCCCTCGGATTTTCCAAAATTCGAAGGCAGGCTCGGTGAAGACCCGGGTGATCACGTGACAACCTTCCACTTATGGTGCTCGTCAAACTCACTTCGAGACGACTTCGTCCAGTTGCGCATTTTTCAATGCACTCTTATTGTGGTTGCCACAAAATGGTATATTGAGCTCAACCACTCAAGGTATTCTTACTTTAACGACTTGGCGATGGTCTTCCTAAACCATTTCCAGTTACCCGTGAGATACGATGTCCGCACTGAATTGTTGTTCAACTTTGAGGATACTAAAGCTGATTATATCTCCGACCACATCCGAGAATGGCGATGTCAAAAAATCTTGATTAAGGTACAAGTCCCACTGGCTTTCTTGCTGGAGTGGTTCATGAAGTCTTTGGTACCCATTGTATCGAAAGAAGTTGCAACTTTTGGAGTGTTTTCAGAGGAGGAGGCGATAATGAGAGTGCAACAACTTGAACTAATTTACTCTCAGTCCGGCATGCTCTATGAGATCTTTCCAAATGCACCACGGTCCATCCTCGACAAGGCCAAACAAAAGTCTAGACCCCATGCCAATGGTATTGTGGGCTCAACACAAGGAAAGTCCATTGATCTGTTGTCAAATCAATTGCAACAATTGTCGATACAATAGACTGTGGCTAGCCAACCAGACCTCTGGTTCGGTTGTTCCCCCTACCCAAACGTTGGACGTACACAGTGTGCAGTCGATGCACCTGAAGGAAGGAAGAAACAACATAACAAGAAGGGTAAAAGGGAAAAAAAGGCTAATAACAATGTTGGCGGGGGAAAAACAGAGAAGAGAAAGTCGAAGTATCTGTGTAACCTTTGCATGGAGGACCACACAACTCACTTATGCCCTTGACTTGCAGAGGCTCATAAGCTATTGGCGCAACAACAACCTGTTGTGCTGACGAACCCATTTCCACATGGGCAAAACATGGCTCAAGCTTCAACATCCTTGAGCGCGTAAGGGGGCAGTTAGGGACCCCCCGCGTCTACTGGTAATAACCCCGATGTGAATGTTTACATGTTGAAAGGTGACACTTATATAGTGACCAGGGCACAAGTTTATAGAATGTCAGAATCTATCAAAAAGGGAAAAGAAGCCACAAACCCACCGGTTCCTCTCCAGATTGAGAATATGATGGGAGAAACAATGACATGCATCCCCAAAGGTGTGTTCAAGAAATCTTCTCATAATCCGAATGCAAGGGCTGCCCAGAACTACTCCATTGTGGAAGATTTGGCACAAACCCCTTGCGCGATGTCCGCTTTGGAAATCCTCCAAAGCTACCCTTCGTAGAGAAAATCTTTGTTATCCACCTTGGGATCTGTAGAGACTTGTAACCCGAGAGCGATTGTTCCCAATCCAACCGACTTGAAACCTCGTCTTCCTTACCACATTGCATTTCAGATAGTAGTGGCTTACACCACAAAATCGTTTACTCGAATTATCTTCTGTACGGTGGTTGGCGAGGGTGCCTCGACTTGCGTGATGTTGTTGACGTGCTAGAAGGCCATTGGCCAACCCGTTTTGTCTCCTTCGTTTTCATTGCTTACAACATTTAATGGTCGTTCATTTAGACCACATGGAATCATTCCTTCTTTCCCCATGCAGTTAGGAGGAAAGACCGTGTGTGTCGAAGTTGAAGTGGTTGATGCGCCTCTCGACTACAACCTTTTGTTAGGAAGGAGTTGGACCTATGTAATGCATGTCGTGGTTGCTATAGTCTTTCGGCTCTCGTTGTTTCCACACGAGGGTCAGATTGTGACCATTGATCAGTTGTCTTTCTCCTGTCCTGACCCTTCATCGGGGGCATCCAGGTTCCCGATGATTGATAATCCTCAGCTTGACACTGTTAACATAGGGGTTGGTTTGTGTCCATCATTGATGGGTACTTTCGATTACCTGCCACCTTCTTGCGATGTCAAGCTTATATTGGCTTCCCCTGACCATCCTAGGGCTGAAATTTCTCAAATGTCGTCGTTCTGAATGACTTACTTTCATGATCCATGGACTCTTCCTTGCCCATCGAATTTGATGGAGGGTATAGGGCATTCTCACATGGCCATTCCCTTGTCCACGACTGAAGTTGAGTACAACATTGTCCAACAAGCTTCGACCGAACCTGATCTAACTCTCGCACAAGAGTTAGATCTAGTTCTCGAGCCTATTTGGGCTCAAGGTTCTCTTGCCACTACAGATTCTTTAGACTTGGTATTGCCCTCATACAAGGCAATCTTGAGGCATTGACTGGTCCAGACAGACCCTGGGATGATCTCCATCATAGATCTTACTTCCTCTCAGAGTTAAGGAGAATAGAGGTAGGCGAATTTTTTTTGACTATGAATTGAGATAGGTCTTGTCCTATTAATCCTATGGCTACGCACACAATTTACGCTAAGGGTAATATGGCGAGTATCGCTAAAACGATCCCCATAGATATCTCTAGAACCCCTAGCGTCGTTGAGAAGGTTTTCATCGGAGCAGACTGCTCCCCC
Organism: Picea glauca; assembly: GCA_000966675.3. Taxonomy (NCBI): domain Eukaryota; kingdom Viridiplantae; phylum Streptophyta; class Pinopsida; order Pinales; family Pinaceae; genus Picea; species Picea glauca. Next base: position 3,703 of record JZKD02S0334645.1, on the reverse strand, counting down.
GAAGAGATTCAAATTTATACAGAGTTATTTAAAGAATTCCGCAACGTTTTTTCCCGGTCTTACGAGGAAATGCCAGGCATAGACCCAAGAATCGTTGGACATGAAATAACGACTTATCGTGACTCCAAGCCGGTCCGAGAGAAGATTTGCCCGGTGAATCCTCGGAAAGTGACAACAATTAAGGTTGAAGTAGATAAACTACTTAAAGCTAGTTTTATCTACTCCGTATAGTTGACGAAATGGGTGTCAAACCTCGTTTAACAAGAAACATGGTACGATTCGCGTGTGCACGAACTTGTGTGACTTGAATAAGGCTTGTTCGAAAGTTAATTTCCCCACCACATTCATCGATCATATTGTCGATGAATGTGCAGGCTGTGAGCTCTTTTCATTCATGGATGGTTTTTCGGGATATAACTAGATTCATATCAAACCCGAAGACCAACATAAAACAACTTTTATTTGTCCTTAGGGCATGTTTGCATATCGTAAGATGACTTTTGGTTGGAGCCACTTTTCAGTGGGCCATGTCATTTTCTTTCCATGACCTTAGACATATAGTTGAGGCATATCTTGATGATCTAGCATCATGCTCTCGCAAGAGATCTGATCATGCCACACACCTCCGACTAATCTTCAAACGATGTCGCTACTATCGAATTCGCTTTAATCCTAACAAGTGTAGTTTTTGCGTGACATCTGGTCGTATCTTAGGTTTCATTGTTTTGACAGTAGGGATCATGGTTGATCCTCTCAAGGTTGAGGTGATAGTTCAATTGCCTCACCCGTGCACAATACCCAAGCTTCAGAGCTTACAGGGGAAAGCAAACTTTCCTCGGTGTTTTGTCGCGAACTACACCGAGATCACTAAAGGGTTTATGCGTCTGTTGAAAAAGGGAGTCCCATTCTGTTGGGACGAAGCTTCTCAATGCTATTTTGAAGCGTTGAAATGCGCCCTTATGTCTACCCCTCTACTTCGACCTCCCAATTATAACAAAGATTTCTTATTGTACTTGGCCGCTGTAGAGACGACCATCGACATGGTCTTGGTTCAAGAGGATGATCTGCTTGAGGAGAATTCTATTGATTATCTGAGTTGAGGCATGGTTGGGTTGGAACTCAACTATTCCCATGTTGAGAAGCTTGCTTTAGCAGCAGTGCATGATGTTCAACGGTTCCGTCATTACATTCTGCTTCGCAAGACCACTGTCATTGTTGTTGTGAACCCTTTTCGATATGTGTTGACACGACAGTTCATTGGCGAAAAAAATAGTAGATGGATTTTAATCTTCCAAGAATTTGACTTGGATTTTTGTTTTGGCAAAATCTAAAAAGTCGTTGGTATTTGGGGAAGTTATTTCGGAACTTCCGGTCGAATCTAGTGAAGTCACACCCGAAGAATCGCTTATCAAAGGAGATCTTTTTCTAATCGCATCTTCGGACCCCTGGTACGGAGACATATTAATCAATCTCCAGACTTTGAAGTGCCCTGCTTCTGCTTCCCACGATGAGTGTCGACGAATTCTCCATCAGGCACGAAACTATCTCATACTCGATGACACTTTGTATCGTCGAGGCGTAGATTGCATTCTTCGTCAGTGCCTTATACACGAGGAAGCAGAGCTCATTCTGAACGACTACCACACTGGAGCATGTGATGGTCATTTTTCTGGTTTGGAAACAACCCAAAATATTCTACGTGTCAGTTACTTTTGGCTTACGTTAATCAAGGATTGTGTTGAGGCGGTCAAGAAGTTCGAGCCGTGTCATATCTTCTCTCGGAAGATGCGGGCACATCCTGCTCCCATGTTTCCTGTCATTGTTGTTGGTCCTTTCACTAAGTGAGGGACTGACTTTACTACATGTCACTCGACTTCAACCATGGGGCATCATTACATCATTGTAGCAGTAGACTACTTCACAAAGTGGGTCGAGGCTATGCCAACGTTTAACAATGATGGAGAAACAATGGCTCTTTTCATTTTTAACCAAATAGTATCAAGTTTCAACATCTCGAAGGAGATTGTCACTGACCATGGCAGTCACTTCCAAAACAAAATGATGATCAAGTTAACATCAAAGCTTGGGTTGATGCAAGAACATTCATCACCCTACTACCCACAAGAGAATGGTCAGGTTGACGCTGTGAATAAGTCTCTCAAGACTATTCTTCAGCGAACGATCAATTCTGCCAAGTCAAATTGTCATTTGATGTTGTACTTGGCGTTATGGGCCTATCGAACATCTGTAAAGACTGCCACCAGTTTCTCACCTTTTCAACTCGTATACGGGCTGGAAATAGTCTTGCCTATTGAGTTCCAGATCTTGTCTTTAATGATGGCAGTGGAATTGTTGTCGGACACTTCACCGCTTGAGGAACGCCTATTATATCTCGAGCGGCTCGGTGACCAACATTATGATGTAGCCTCGGCCAATGAGGCTCATAAGCAATGAGTCAAGTGTGAGTACGATCGGTTCATTTGTCCTCAGATTTTTTTCAAAGGCGGTCTTGTCCTGGTCTATGATCAAGACAAAGATCCCCCAAGGGAAAGCAAGTTCAAACCCATGTGGTTCAAACCTTTCATCATGAAAGAGGTCTTAAAGAAGGGTGCTTACTGTCTGGTTGACTTTGAAGGAAATGCCTTGGCAGAGCCTAGAAATGCGCTCTACCTCAAGAAGTATTACTCTTAGGTTGGTCGCCTGGGTGACTTCTTGTACATATGTATAGTTCTTATACAGTTTTTTGTCTTTTTGTTTTATGGACGTGTAGTTATTTATGTCTTCTCTTTCACTATGGCAAATGTGAAGTGAATCAGAGGTGTTCTTTGGCTTCACAGATGACGCTAGTCGACACACTCGGAGGATTGCCTCCACAGCTTGGGTGATTTTCACACCTGGAGGCTAGTTTCTATCTTCCAGAGGTATTTTTCTAGGTGATGCCACAAACAATGTTGTCGAGTACAAAACAATGATAGAGTTTCTTCGTGACGCTTTATTGCATGGCATTTCTCACCTCCGGGTCTACTTAGATTCTCAGTTGGTTGTGTCCCAGTTGAACGAAGTTTACCGCATTTATGATCCTACTTTGCACCGACGTTTCCTTAGGGTACATCTCTTAGAACGTTACATTGATTACATTACGTAAATCCATGTTCCTAGGAGATTTAATGAAATGACATATACTCTAGCTAATAAAGTGTTAGATTGGCACACACATACACATGTACATACATTTGTAAAAGATGTGATCCATAAGATGAATAAAGATGTATATATGTGTGTGTGTGTGTGTGTGTGTGTGTCAAAAAATGTCACGAGTACATAGGTGGGCACAAACGCCTCAAAAATAAGGTTTGGTATACATCGCGGGGCTTATGCCCTAAAAAAATATACAGTGGTGCCCTCGGCACATAAAAGTCTAGCCTATCTAAGCTTCGGGTCTATTGGCCCTACCATAATGAACAACGACGTTGGCTAAACGTCGGAAGAATTGGACCCAAGTCTGTGGCACCCCCACTACATGAGGCTGCATAGAAGGCGGGAGATCCTCGATCTCGGCCATGAGTACTGTACGAGTGAGCGCAGTCAGGTTGCTCTCCACCTGCCTCAAAACTCTCTCAGCCTCTTCGAGTGGAGGTCCCCCTACGGCTGTTGATCCGCCGACTCCTATTGGTCCCGCCTTTTGTCGGGGACGGTGTCGAGT
>JZKD02S0334633.1:292663-310895 GCA_000966675.3 Picea glauca | reverse complement strand
GGAGACTAGGAGGTATAATTACAACTAATGGCCTAAATCCGACATAAATAAAATAACATTACTAATATAATATGCCCCAATTAAGGGGTAATGAGCCAATAATAGGGCTTAACATATTTGGGATTTGATCTAATTGTGTGAGGGAGTCTTATACCATGGAGAATCATTTTTCTCTGAATGCACGTTCTGATATATTTGATTGAGGGATGTGCTTAGTAGACTAAGTGAATTGGAATATTTGTGCAGTAAAAGGAAAAAGGAAAACACTACCTGTTGGAGATAGATGCCTTGTCTATTCTTTGAGTTTTCCACTAATGAACTGAAGGAGCATCCTGCTCATATGCTTAGCATAATAACATATGCATACCAGTTCCTTTGGTGCACATTCTCTCTCTCTCAACCTTCACCTAACAATAAAAACAAAAACACAAGATTGTTCTCTCACTCATATCAACAAAAATGAATATCAATGTTACAGAATAAAAATAGATAACGCAAGATTCAAAAAACTTCATCAAATGTATTAGAGGGTTGTATCCCTTCTTAAACAATCAAGGCGATCTTCTACAAACGGTAAATTTCTCTTTATTCTTCTACACTTCTTTGTGCAATCATATTGGCAAGAGAAATTTCTTGTAGCATTTATAATTAATTTGGTTGGTTGTGATTGATGTCAACACTTGAATAAATTATTATATCCCTAGAAGTGTGGATAAGGAATCCATGTTTGTTTGAAGAATAATGTAATGAAGACCAATGACTTTGTAGGAGAGACTATGTTATATGGATAGTACATCTCATTTCATTTCTGGTGGTATGTGGAACATCACATAAATCCTCATGGTGAGAGAGATATGGCCTTATGGAGATCGAGAACCCTTTATAATAATATAGAAGCCCCTAGAAGGTCAACAAGAAGTCAAAAAATTATATAAGGTCATAAAGAAGATTCCCTATTCAAAGTGGTTTCAAAAGAAATTAATTAAATAATAAAGTAGTTGCAACAAGAAGTTAGTTAAGGGTAAATATGTTATTATTTGACTAATTATGGAAAATTTAGTTGCAACAAGAAGGTGGGTTAGCCCTAAAAGATGGAGAAAGAGGTAAAACAATTACAAGATAGCTTCTAGAGGAAGACACTTGGAAAATATAAATAAGAGAGAAAGGTTCTCCCATTAACACCTATTCAACACATTGAATATATATTTTGTGAAATGTTATGGACATGTATCATTGAGAAATATAAAGCGGTGAGTTTGAAGTAGTGACAAGAAGTTGGAGGATTTGAAGAGACGAGACTGTGGTTACTAAACTAGGATTTTACTGAAGACATCCAAAAGTTTTAGAACTATAAGGATGCAGACATTCGTGAGATATGGTGGGAGAAAGCGCAAACACCCGCGAGTTTACTGAAGACATAGTGTGGATCTATTTCCAAAGATGGAAAAGAAGATCATATCTATCATCAGTGACAAGTTGTTGAGTTGAGAAGAGGCTACAAGAATGTATAAGTGTAAGAAGGTACAATACTGTTATCTATAGTAACAAAAGGTATGTTATATGCTTGTCTTAAGTAGGTATTTGGTGAATGCTTGGGGTATGGCCATGAGAGATTGAGCTTTTTTCCTTGAGGAACTATTCGTTGTATGGTATATTTTGTATAAGACAAATCTACATAGATATATTACTACTGTATTGGTTTGTTGTTGTTGGATCACTTCATTGGGAATGTTTTTAAGACATATCTTATGTTATTTGGAACATGTTTTAGGGTTTATGGTTGAGACAATTGTTATTAGTATAGGTTTTGATTACATAACAATGAGGGTTTTATGTATGGTTATTATTTCCTATATGAAACATGATCAATGATACATACATGTGATCCCAGTACATGGTTTGTGCTATATATACTTATGTCATTGATATGAGTTCTATGACATCATATCTAGTTAGTTGATATATTACAGTGATAGTTTCTCAGCCTCAGGTTTTACAGTAACAACTTGATAGAAACAAAGACAGTGAAAGTGAAACTGGGAGAGTGTTGTAGTAGTTCACGAGTTGCATAGAAGAAATCTGTGGACATCCTGATTTGGAGTAAAGAGAGCCATGGATACTCGTGAGTTGCAGTAAAGAGATTCATAGAAGTCCACATGTTGCAGTATAGACATGTTGCATATCTATAGAAAATATTTGAAGAAAATTGGTAGAGGTTGTTGCATGTTTTCAGTGATAGTTGTGACAGTGACATAGTTGATTTAGTGATAGTGACAGGTTTTCTACATTTGAAATTTATATTTCATGGAGGTTGGATTGGGGAAAGGATAGGTGGTTGTAGCCACCTTCTAGTTGTATCCAGAGAGCATAGGGGGATGTATCCTCCTTCTAGTTGGTGCTAAAGAATTGGGGAGTTGGATCTTCCCTAAGGTTGTATCCTGATAATATAGAGGGTTGGAGCTTCCTTCTAGTCGCACCTTGAGAAAAAAGGAATTTGGTGATTCCAATGAATGTACCTCTTAAATACATATAAGAAAAATTGTTATGTGGTTTTATCCTGCATTGTGTTTCCACATAAAAATATCGGTGCAGTGTGTATGTGTATGATTGGTCATTGTTCATGGTTTATTTATTATGCATTTTTTGAATGATATTGGTAAAATGGTCATAAATTTAAAAACAATTATATATATTGTGGATAAAAAGGATTAAAAATCAGTATTAATGATTCACCCCCCTTTCAATAATCCAACAAAAATAAATCTTGTTGTAGGGAAATAGTGAGAACATTCCACACCTCTACTTTGTTTCATTTGGTATCACAATTTCATGACCTCAAATCCAAGGTATTTGAGACATAATTTTTTGATTTAATGTGTGATTGATGGGATATTTCACATAAGGAAATCTTGTTGTGGTTAAAAGGATAGAACATCTAGATTTGAAATGGAGAAGTTTAGTGGCACTAACTTTGAGCTTTGGAATATGAATATGAAGGATATTCTCATAGATATAGTTTTGTGTGTTTCAATATATCGAACCAAACCTTATGGCATGATATATGCACATTGTATTCACTCATTGAACCTATGACATAGGACTTGTAGTAATGGGATAATAAATAATACCCCTAATTTCACTAGATATTGATTAATACCTCCAATTTTATTTTTTACCCTGATCCCAAGAAATCTTTCCAATGAAAGAAACCTATATTTTTACTAGATACCCTTTTTTATATCCCCCAATACACATAAACCCCCTAATATCGCACATCCCTCTCCAATACCTACAATATATTGACTTCATTTTTCACAATTTAAATACATAGTTTATGAATGAACGTGATAAGATATTGGTCAAAAAGGAGAAGCCCCCATGGATAGATGAAGAGTGGGTGGCATTGGAGAGAAAGGAAAGAAGACATATCAAGCTCTATACATCCAATTCATTGTTTTTTAAGCCCTAAATAGTGTCACGTTACCCCTTAATTGGGGCATATTACATTAGTAATGTTATTTTATTTTTTTCGTCTTGGGTCCATTAGTTGTAATTGTTCCTCCTAGTCTCCTATATATACCAAGGAGAAATTTTCATTTGGAATCATCTTGTATTTGGAAATGTATGTGGTGTATAAGGAGGTTTACACCTCAAAGAGGCTTATTATCTGAAATTCTATCTTTTTCAAGGCATTGAGTACTTATTCTGAGGCTTTTCTATGCTATCTTGATATTTGGTTCTTAACATTTGGTATCAGAGCTCAAGGTCTTGTAGTTTCACTGCTACATCTGAGACACCATGGAATTTTCGCTAGACTTTTGTTTCTATGATGTTTCAGAAGGAACCCCTTGAAAAATATTTAGTAGATAGATCAAGGTACGTTGGGTTCAAATTTCATCTCTTGAGGCCTTATACTTTTAGAGATACAACCTTTTGTAAGATAGGGTTCTCGAATCATCCTGAATTTAATCATTGAGAAATTTTCTCTATGAAAGTGTTTATGTAACTTTTCAGACTATGAAATATGGAGGATATTCACATAAATTATTAAGGTATATGTGATAAAACATTTATCTTCTGGGTCATCCTACATTTGTAGATACACCCTGTGGAATATAGGGTACCTGACTAGTCCTATTGACTAGTCTCAAGAAGGTGTTCTAGGTAAAAAAATCATAAATTCTTCCTCGAGTATCCAAATTGAGTGAGACCAGTTGCATTGGATAGTAGACATTCTTTAGTGTTTCTGATACACTTTTTAGAATTGTATATTAATTATTGTGTGTGGGGCACTCTATAAAAGTGAGATCTCTTGGAAAGGACAAAATTAGCAAGTTGTGGGTAAGTTACCATAAATTCCACTTGGTACATCCAATTTTGATCAGACCCATGGAATTGCAAAGAAGGAATATCATAGAACTACAAAAATGAAATTTTCAAACCCAGAAGGGCCGAAATTTTGGAGATACAACAAAAGAAATATTGTCTAGTAGAAGCACCTCAAAATCAAGGTTTGCAATGACACTTGGCCAACATGCCACCCAAAAAGGGAACTTCTACGCCAAATACGCCTCCATATAGTCCTACTTGGACTCTTGATGAATGTGAAGAAATGCGTAGGGACATAAATGATTTACAAAAGAAGACATTAACAAAAGATGAACTACAAGGGATGATGGATTCAACTCGATCTAAGTTGGAGGAAATAATGGATACTAATATGGATGGTTTAAAAAGGGAGATCATGGAAGGATTGAAAATTTTCCTAATAAAGAAGACACCTAAAAGTGAAAATTTATCCCATGAAATTCATGATGAGGAAACAAGGAAGATGAATCAATAATGCAGAAACTCTAACATTGGGTTGAAGAGAAACCAATTTCCTAAGATCGATATGAGGAATTTTGATGGAAAGGACCCAATCACATGGATACTTCATATGGAGAAATTCTTTGATCTACGTAATGTGCCACATACATAAAAGGTACGAATTGCTTCTTTGTATTTAAAACCTAATCAATTTGTGTGGTATCAATGGATTTGTTCTCACAAATTAGTCGTCACTTGGACAATTTTCATGGAGGAAATGATAGCACAAAATGAGGATACAAGGATAAGTACCTTCTTTAGCCAATTGATAAATCTCAAGCAAAAGGGTTTAGTTACAAAGAACATCGAGAACTTCCAAAGATTGAACATAAAGGTAACAGATATTCCAGATGAGCACTTGATTGATGTATTCATAGTAACTTTAAGGGATAACATTCAACATGAGGTTCTCCTTTGGGAACCCAAATCATAGTAGAACGCATTTACGGTGGCAATAAATGTTGAAAGTAAAAATATGGCTATGGCTACTAAAAGGACCACTCCTAACATCTATCGAGAGAATACTGTCCCTTCTTCTAAAAAACCTCAACCTACAAGGTTGAGAACTCAACAATTGGAGGAAAGAAAAGAAAAAGATTTATGTTTTAATTGTGACAACAAGTATAGTAAGGGACATAAGTGTGGTGAGAAGGAATTATTCTACATATATTGTGAAGAGGAAGAAGAAGAAGAACAAGAACAATAAAAAGAACCATCTCAAGATGAAAACGTAGAAGAAATTTCTTCTAAAGAGTTGACTCCTACTATATTGTGTAATGCATTGGATGGAATTAACACTCCTCAAACCCTCAAGATCCAAGGATATATCAAAAAGAAAAAGGTAATAGTACTAATTGATTATGGTAGTAATCATAATTTCATTCACTATAAATTAGCCAAAGCTCTCAATTGTTTTGTATATCCAACACCAGAGTTTCAAGTAATGATTGCAGATGGAGAAACTATCCATTTCTCAGGAAAATGCAATAAGATCAATATTACTATGGGAGAATATGTAATGAATAGTCAAATTATCACCCTACTCATGGGTGGTGGTGATGTCGTACTAGGAATCCAATGGTTACAATAATTAGGAATAGTGGATTTTATATTTCAAGAACTTTTCATGAAATTCTCATTGCAAGCAAAATAAATTGAGTTAATAGGTATCACAGGGAAACCCAATAAGGCGATAAGCTCTAATGGCATGACAAAATTATTGAAAAAGGGGCATCAAGGTGTAATTTAACAACTATGCTCACTAGATGTTCAAACATCTAAGCCATCTATTCCCCTAGATATCCAAGCGATCATTGATAAACATTCCAAAGTATTTGAAGATATTGCCAAAGGTCGTCCACTCACTCGAAATAATGATCATGATATTTACCTAATTCCTAGGAGTGTTCCTCATAACATTAGGCTGTACATATCAACTTATTCCCAAAAGAGTGAAATCGAGCGTATGGTTGAAGAAATGTTAGAGGTTGGAATTATTAGACCTAGCCAATGTTCTTACTTTGCATCGGTGGTAATGGTACTCAAGAAAGATGGATCATGGCGTATGTGTCCAAATTATAGAGAGATCAACAAGATCACTATTAAAGATAAGTTTCCCATTCTCGTCATTAATGAATTGTTAGATGAACTACATGGAGCAATCTATTTCAGAAAGTTGGATCTTCGTTAAGGGTATCATCAGATTAGAATGAAGGAAGAAGAAATCCAAAAATACAACATTATGGACTCATGAAGGCCATTATGAATTTTTGGTCATGCCTTTTGGCCTTACAAATGCACCTTCGACATTCGAAGGGTTGATGAGTTCCATTTTCAAGCCCTTCCTTCAAAAATTTGTGCTAGTATTTTTTGATGATATACTAATCTATATCAAGTCTTGGGAGGATCATGTGTGACATATTGACAAGGTTCTATAGCTTCTAAAGGAGAAACCACTATATTCCAAACCATCCAAATGTTTCTTTGGGGCGAACGAGGTAGAGTATTTGGGTCATATTTTATCTCACGAAGGTGTCAAAGTAGACCTTAACAAGATTAAGGCCATCATTGGTTGGTCGATTCCCAAAACATTGAAGAATCTTGGAGGATTTTGGGGTTTGACAGGTTACTACCACACGTTTTTTTGGAACTATGAGAGACTAACAACACCTTTAACGACACTAACTAAGAAGGATGCATTTTCATGGACTCTAGAGGAAACTAAATCTTTTGAACAACTTAAAGAGGTTATGTGCAAAGATCCTTTCTTGACCACACCAAAATTCACAAACACCTTTATTGTGGAATGTGATGCCTCTGGAAATGGATTTGGTTTTTTCCTAATGCAAGAAGGAAGGCCCCTTGATTTTGAATGTTGGCCACCCAAGGGAAAGGAATTACACAAATCCATTTATGAGAAGAAAATGATGGAAATACTACATGCATTGACAAAATGGCGCCCTTAGATAATAGGTAGGAACTTCAAGGTAAAAACAGATCATGATAGTCTTAAATACTTCTTGGAACAAATATTATATTCATAAGAACAAAAAAAATGTGTGACCAAGATATTAGGTTATGATTTTGAAAGCATCTATAAAAGAGGGAAGAAAAATGTTGTAGCAGATGCACTCTCAAGAAAGGATGAATATGTTGATGCCTTTCTCTTTGTTATCTTGATCATCCGACCTGATTGGATAATAGAAGTGAGGGATGAATGGAAGAATGAAGAAAACATGTGGACTCTCTTTCAAATCTTTCAACAAGATTCCAATGCATCTGATACATTTACATGGAAAAACGATTCACTATGGTACAAAGATCACTTATATTTATGTAAGAATTCCCAACTCATACAAAAGGTACTATTTGAATTGAACACCTCTCTAGTAGGAGGGCACTCAAGATTTTGGAAAACCTACCATAGGGTCAAGAATGATTTTTTTTGGGATGGCCTTGAAACTGATGTTCAAAGGTTTGTAGCAGAATGTTTGGTTTGTGAACAAAACAAGGTGGAAACAATTAACACCCCAGGTCTTTTACAACCATTAGCCATCCCAAATCAACGATGGGAGGAGGTTGCCATGGATTTCATCACAGGGTTACCTAAGTTTGAAGGAAAGAGTGTCATCATGGTGATTGTTGATAGACTAATGAAGTACACAAACTTTTGTGCACTCTCTCATCCCTTCAAATCCAGTACAGTTTCCATAGCCTTCATGGAGACAATTCAAAAACTACATGGAATCCCAAAGATTTGTTCAATTGCTGAGAGGGGGAGTGAATCACTAATAGAGAAATCTAATCCCTTTTAACCATATAATCCAAGTGTTATATCAATGTATCATTATCATCCAATAACTGCAACGTAAACAAGAAATGAACAAATAAACAATCATACACATACAAAGCACACCAGTGTTTTACGTGGAAACCCAAAGCAGGAGAAAACCACATAGTTCTTTCTCTTATATGTCTTGAAGAATTGCACTCATTGGAAGGAAAAACTTCCCTGGTTTTCTAGCTGCAATTGGAAGGAGGCTACAACCCCCTAGTTTCTCAGGTTACAACCTAAGGGAAGCTCCAACTCCCCAACTCTCTGGCTACAACCCCCTATGATTTCCGGCTACAACTAGAAGGTAGTTACAACAACCTATACTAACCCCATCCAACCATGTTGAAGTAGAAGTAGAATGATGGAACCACTGTCACACTATCATTGTGAGATATACCATTGTAAACCTGTACCAATAAAACTGAACCATGCATCAACCATGCATCAACATGTACCTCAACCTGTAATCAACATGTACCATAAACAAGTGCATCAACTATGCACCAACTTGTACCAAACAACCTGTGATCAACCTGTACCATAAAAAATTGCATCCAACCATGTACCAAGAATGTACCAATCATGTATCAACTACTCATCAACTATGACTCATCAAGATGTACCAACATTATCAACTATACACCTCATGTATGTGTCAACACATCAACTACTTGTCTCAACCATGTACCCAACATGTACCTCAACCAAAATCCCTCATCAATTTCATCATCCAAATATGATGTGTAACTTTGTAATAGACCTGGCATATATGATCACGTACATGCAAATATTCCTAAACTTTAACAACAAGAGACTAGCATTTTTATCAAACTTTACTTTAGTCTCACATGACTAGTTTTGGATTAGTCAACAACCCTAACTTGAAATAACCATAACTGTGTACTTGTAATGAATAAATAACTAAAAATAGTACATAATGTTCTTTAGTGTGTTTTATTCAATTCCTCTAGGTTTCACTACTTGGGACCTCTCAGAAAAGGAGTTAGAGAAAAAATCACATACCTTGTTGAATTTTGGCTTATTCTAGAGAACAAACTTGTAGAGTGTGCCCCACATGGAATATTTGTTGTATGGACCTAAAAATTGTACAAAAAATACTACAAACTGTCCTCTAACCAACACTTTTGGTCTTACTTAATTTGGATCTATTATGAATAAGTTATGTGGTTTTTACCCAAAACACATGTTTTAGACTAGTTTGAGGACTAACCACAAACCCTATTTTCCACGGAGTGTAACTAACAAAAATATTTACTTAGCATATATATATTTTTTTCTATTTATGAAAAACTAACAAAAAACAATTACTATTACAAACAGAAAACACTTTATTCTATGTAATCATGGCAGCCCAGGATGAAGCAAAAATCAGACTTGAGGAGAACACTAAACAAAGGCCTCCTGAAGATCAGAGATAGAACAATGATGGAAGTTCACCTACCAAAGTTCTGTAAACTATAAGAAATCTCATTGTTGAGATGTAGGTTTTCAAAGCAAACAATGAGAAACTAGAAAAGGCACAACAAGAGAATCATGAAATAAAGGTACTACTACAAAGTATAGTGACCAAGAAAATCTCAAAGGATGATAATCAAGAAGAAGAGGTTAGTAAAAGGGCCTCCAAGAATTCTGGTCTCGAAGCAGAAAAAGGGGACAGTTTGTTTGAAGGTACTCCTTCAAATGAATATAAAACAAGAATGGGAAGAAAAATGAAACACGTAGATAACCTTGAGGGAGAGTTTAAGAAAATCAAAGCATCTACCTTTGATGGGGAATCCAAAACAAGGGAGGAAGCTAAAGCATGGTTATTAGACATCAATAAGTATTTCCAAATATAAAACTATTCCAACAATATGAAGGTCTTAATGGCCATCTATAATCTGGAAGGAAAGGATATCATATGCTGGAAAGACCTTAAGTTGGCCAAAGGCCTAAAGAAAAAATAGATGGAAAGAACGGATTTTAAGAAATACTTTAAGGAACAATACTTATATTAAAGTTACTATGAAGGAAAAACCAAAGAATTGTATGAGCTATGACTTGGTCAAATGGCTATGAAAGATCTGATAAACAAATTCCTGAAATTACTAAGGTTCGTACCTTATATCCAAGAGGATAAAGTGAAAATCCAGACGTTCCTAATCTTTTTAGCACAGTCCTACAAGGATAGAATCAAATTTGATAATCCCAAGTCCTTGATTGAAATATTCAGGAAAGCTCGAATGTGTTACAACCAATACAAACAACGTTCATAATTTTCCAAGGCTTGGAAAGACAAGAAACAAGACCGAATGAACCAGCAGAAGAAGAGATATCAACCATATCCTTATTGAAACACAACAAAAAGTTTTCCAAGGAAATATTTTCACTCCAACGATCAAAACACCCAAGGAAGTGGTAAAACAATAAATATGGGAACAAATAAGTTTGGGGACATCCCCCGTGAACCGTTAAAATGATGGGAATGTGGAGAACCTCACCTAAGGAGGAACTGTCCACGTTTAACTTCAGCAACCATAACTACTATTCACAATTTACAGGAATCCTCTACAGGGGATGTAGGTAGAAGCTTACATCGGATCAATGTAGTTGTGGATGGTGGGCAAGCTGACCACCAATCCTCTGTGGTGGAAATTGAAGGTAAAATCAATAACACTTTCATTTTTGTTTTAATTGATCCTTGAGATACATTGAGTTATATCACTCCTAGTATAGTGGAGTCAAATAAACTTAAGAAAACAGGACATGCAAAATCTTGGCTAGTACAACTAGCAACAGGAACAAAAAGAAAAGTAGTTTACTTTATTTCTGATTATGAATTTAGTTTAGGTGGTCAAAACATAAAGACGAATATGAACATTCTATCGTTAGGGTCTTATGATGTAATTATTGGAATGGATTGGTTAGAAAGGCATAAAGTAGTTTTATATTGTTATGAAAAATCACTCAAGTATGAAGATGAAAATGACACTGCTAGGACAATTCAAGGTATACAAAAATCAATCCCATTTAGAAAGATTTTAGCAATGCAATTCAAGAAATGAATGAGAAAGGGTTGTCAAGTTTATGCCATCCAAGTAACAAACCTGTTAGAAAAAGAAAACAAACCCAACTTGGAGGATTTTACCGTTTTACATGATTTCAGAGATGTGTTGGTTAATGAGATACCTGAATTACCCCCAAGGAGGGAGATAGATGTTTCTATCCACCTACTACATGGTTCAACCCCTATCTCTAAAGAACCTTACCGAATGAGTTTTTTGGAATTAACATAACTAAAAATTCAACTATGGGAATTATTGGACAAAGAATATATCATACTGAGTGTTTCACCATGGGGAGTTCTAGTCCTCTTTGTGAAAAAGAAAGATGAAACTCTGAGATTATGCTTTGATTATAGACAATTAAACAAAATGACTATTAATAACAAGTACCCCTTACTTAGGATAAAGGAACTGTTCGATCAAGTAGATGGGACAAAGATTTTCTCGAAATTGGATTTACAATCTGTTTATCACCAGGTTAGGATAAAAGATGAGGATATAAGTAAAACAACATTTAGAATGAGATTTGGACATTACAAATTTGTTGTTATACCATTTGGACTCACTAATGGGCCAACAACGTTTATGTGTTTAATGAACACTATTTTCAGTTAGTACTTGGACAAGTTTGTGTTAGTATTTATTGACGATATTCTAGTATATTCTAAAACCGAATAAGAACACGAAGATCACTTAAGGATAGTTCTAGAAACTTTAAGGAAGCACAAAATTTATGCTAAATTCGATAAGTGTGACTTTTATCAGAAGTAATTACAATACCTAGGACATGTAATATCTATAGAATGCATTGTAGTCGACCCTGAGAAAATAAGAGCCATCATGGAATGGCCGATCCCTAAGCACGTAGCATACATCCGGTCGTTCATGGGAATCACTGGATATTATCGCAGATTTACACAGGGATTTTCAAAAATTGCATACTCTATCACATCATTACAAAAGAAGGGAACCAATTTTAATTGGTCATAGAAATGTCAAGACAGCTTTAATAAGTTAAAGGAATTGTTAATGACCACACCCATTTTAAAGGTAGCAGATCCAAACAAAGACTTCACCACCTATGTAGATGCGAGTAAATAAGGAATAGGTGATGTCGTAACTCAATAAGGCAACGCTATTTGTTATGAGTCCCGAAAACTAAAGGAACTCAAACAAAACTATGTCACTAATGACTTAGAGTTGGGAGTTGTAATACATGCCTTAAACATGTGGTGGCAGTACATAATGGGTAGAAAATTTATGTTATTGACGGACAACAATGGTGTGAAATTTTTTTTTAGTTAGCCAAACCTTAATGCAAGAAAAGAAAGATGGCTAGCCTTCTTGAGCGAATTTGACTTTGAGGTAAGACATATCAAGGGTAAGGAAAACAAAGTGGTTGATGCTTTAATCAGAAGAGTTCATGGGTTGTTTGAAATAAATATTAGCAGGGAAGAAAGCAATCTTGAGCAAAGGATAAAGGTTGTAGGTAATAACAATGAAACTTACACTAAAAAAGTGACAAAATTAGAGAACACTACAGAAAATTCAAACAAAACAGATCTGATTTTGGATAGAAATGGTCTACTACGATTTAAAAACATAATATATACACCAGATTCGACAAAGTTAAAGTTAACATTTTTGGTTCAAGTTCACAAGAAACTATATTCTGGTCACCTAGGATGCCAGAAAATGATAAGATCAGTAAGAAAGCTATTTTATTGGCCTAATATGAAGGGAGAAACATCATAATACTTAGCTAAGTGTCAAGATTGTCAGCAGGTAAATGTTGAACACCGGCATTTAGCCGGCCTGTTGCAACCCTTACCTATGCCAGAATGGAAATGGGAGACTATATCACTAGAATTTATTACAAGTTTGCGTAGAACTCAAAAAAAGAATGATTCAATTATGGTGGTAATCGATAAAATTAGTAAGTCTGCACACTTTATTCCTGTAAAGTCTACTTTTAAGGACATTAACATCACTAAAATATTCATGAAATAAATTTTTAGACTACATGGTATTCCTAAATTGGTGATTTTGGATAGAGACGTAAAATTTATATCTAATTTTTGGAAAGAATTGTTTGTAGGGTTAAATACTAACTTGAATTTTAGCATGAGTTATCATCCACAAACAGATGGGCAGACTAAACGAGAAAACCAAATTGTAGAAGATATGCTCCACATGTACGTAAGAACAAAACCAAGAAAGTGGGAAGACTACCTGGACTTGGTATAATTTTCATACAACAATGGGTACCAAACTTCGACTAAGATGAGCCCTTTCGAAGTACTATATGACAGAAAGTGTATGACTCTGGTTAGATGGGATAACCTAGTTGACAGAATCATGGGTGGACTAGAGATGCTCCAGGAAATGGAGAGCATGGTAAGAAAAGTATGACATAACTTAAAGGAGGCACATGACAGACATAAAAGTTATGTGGACCAGAAAACAAGACACCTAAAATTTCAAGTGGGATATCACATTTATTTAAAAGTCAAAGCTCAGAAAATTTTCCTAAAGCTAGGGAACTATGCCAAGTTGGCACCCAGGTTTTGTGGCCCTTTTGAGATCTTAGCTTGAATTGGACTCGTAGTATACCAACTTGCACTTCCTACCAATCTTAAAATCCATAATGCATTTCATGTTTCTTTGTTAAAGAATTATTTTCATGACCCTACTCATATGATCGATTGTAACTTGGTGCAGGTGGAACCAGAAGACGAGTTCCAAGAGGAACCTCTACGCATTCTAGACAGGAGAGAAATAACACATTAGAACAGAGTCATCGCCGAGGTAAAAGTGCAATGGAAGCACTTTAGCCCTGAGGAGGCCACTTGGGAGTTGGAGGGAGAATTGTAGAAATATCATCCAATCCTCTTCCAAGAAAGGAACGGAAACTGAGGACAATGTTTTATTGAAGGGGGAAAGGATGTAACATCCCCAAAACAAATTATTCTGAATCTGGAATTTACTTAGGAAATTATTTATGTTTTTAGTAAATTCAAAACTGGAAAACTATTTCCAATTATGGAAATTTCGAATTTCAAATTTAGTTAATTGTAATTGATGATTATGATTGTTGGGAAAAATTGTGATTTTCCCAACTAACTATTTGACTATGACACTTGTATGAAACAAAATATTTTATATTTATTGTTGACGGACAAATGGAATAACCATGTTAAAATCAACTGACCATGACTCCATGAGAGGGGAACATGTTGGAACTACCTCATGGTTGAATGTGACAAGTGAAAAATCAAGAATTTGTTCATTGGCAGCCCCTCGAAATCAGGGATTTGGAAAGATTCAAAAATTCCCATGTGGGAAAAAGACCTAGGTAAAAATGGCTTTGGATATATAACATATGAGAGGAGGCAGGACGCTGCCTAGTATGCTGGGAAAATGAATAATTACCTCTTGTTGTTATGAACACTATTTTCTGAGAGTGAGGCAAGGAGAAGTTGTTGAAACAGAAGGACTATTGTTGAAGTGGAGTTATGAGTTTGCCCTCATGGATTCATGGTCAGGCTAGGGGGTGAATGGAGCAAGTAGCATTGGTTGTTCCGTTCTAAGGTTCAGAGGAACGTGGCTGTTCCATTTGTTTTTTGGTGAAATGGTTCAGATATGTTCATCTAATATTTTCTTATTATATGTCTCTTGCCTTAAATGACTAATAGAATACATCTATATATTGTTGGGTGAATTATTTGTGTTGAATTTATTTATAATCAAGAATCATTTTGATTTAAATGAATGAAAGAGTATAGTTAGCATAATGTTGTATGAATTATTGTTGCGAACTAAAATATGAATGGATGGAAACAAACATAGGATAAACCCCCTATAAGTTCAATTTCATACTTTGAATAACATGCCTATACATCTTAATTATGAATAGAATCATAATTATGCAAACACGTTGGAATGCTTCTAGTTTAAAACAAAATTAGTCTGATTCTACTTTGGATAGCCTAGATCATGTGTTTATATAAATACAAGTAATCAATCGATGAAGTCATTTATTGTATAATTGACTAAGGAAAATGTTGAAGGGTACTCAAGAATGAAAAGTGATTATACATTCGCATATTACTGTAAGGGATTTATACAGAGTCGTAACACTCATATAATATCTATGTATGGTAAGAATAACATTGTATATATATATACGTATACCTAATATTTGTACAAAAGTTTGATGTTCTATTTCGATATCATTGAGATTCTACTTAAAGAATATAAATTTTGGAAATACATAATTTTAGTCACATATACACATGACTGTAGGTTTTCAGACTGCAGATCGAACAGGTGTTAAAAAATATAACGGAAGACAAACAATCTAACTAGTCATAGTAGAATTTCTAGAAATGAAATGACGGAAAACCAATAGTCTGCGTAATCGCAATTGGAGACCTGGAAGGGAAATTATCATTAAGGGTAAATGAAAAGGCTAGCAGATTGCATACGAGATTATGAGATAATTTCAAAAAGTAAAGCTATAGGGATAAACAAGAAATCGTTCGAATTCCTCTATAGGATCCAATGTAAAAACCAAAAAGAGTCAAGGTAGAATCATTGTTCACAGATGTCTGTTGCTATTCATTCCAAAAATACTCATATAACAAATTTGTTGTTGTGCAAGAAGGGACTGTTCGTATTTCCATCCAAAAATTGACTATACAACTTTAAAAATGATACAACCATATTCTATTTATATGATTCAATTATTTTACACATTAATAAGGTTATGATCCTTATGCCCTGCCATTAAATTTGGAGATACATAGCTAAAGAATGGACTATATTTATGAATGGAATTTTTCACCCACGATGATAGCCTTTTGGTTTTATAATCATATAAATCCGTAGAAACCTAAGACACTCCTTTGAGAGTGGCGAAATGAAACCCGAATACCTTTTGTGTGTATGGAAGGATCCTGCATATGGGTTTGTGCATGGTCGAAGTCCCTGTAAGGAATTATAAAATTATCATTAGTATTATACAATAAAAGTAAGACGAATGTAACTTTCAACAGAATGATAAATGACATGAAAGATTTATTTTAGAGTTGCAATTAACGTACGACTTCAAGATTTGGTGTCCTTTCTCTATCATGCTTTGGTGGAGTAGACATCCCAGGCCGAAGGGGAGGGTGGTCCAAGGACTTCCTGATGGGTACCCTCTCAACAACAGGGTCCCATCATTAGAATTGGTTACCAAAAACGTATAAATCAAATTCTTCAGGAAATGAAGTAAACAAATAGTATTAACATTGAAAATACAAACTGGATAGGTCATGTCGTGTGAGCAGGCCGAAAGAATTGTTCAAATGTTACACATACAGTAAAATGATATATGTTAATGTTGATATAAAAATCTACCATGAACCAACTATCTGTGTTGAAGAGGTTGTTTCTAATCAACATTAAATATAGAGTTAACATTATTGTTGAACTTACCAGGCTTCAAATGGCGTATACCACACACAGACAACGATAATAACAATAGTAAACACACTTAATCCAAGAATTTATTACAGATGCAAATATTATACACTGTAGGGTATTTCCTAATGAACTGTTCATAACACAAAATTCCCATTTTCATTTTTTTCAAAAAGAAATACAATAACCTTTAATGAAACATTACAATCGTAAGGACCAAGTAAGGGCTTGATGAAACCTATAGAAGGGTGGGTTCACTTTCTTAAAAATAAATGTAATGTAACATTCAATACACAATGAGAACCTTCAAACCCTCAACTAGAACCCTCTGTAGCCTCGCAAAAGTTCAACACTAGGTATCATTACATATCAATACAACAATCGTAAAGGATGTAAGGGAACAACAAAACCCTAAGAATAAAGTACATATGAAAACTATGCCGGTGCAAATTCATTGAAATCATAAACAAGGAGGCGGAATACCGAGTCCTTTCAGAAATATTAAGAATAAAATGACAATAATAATCTAATTATCCAGGAGCGAGAACAGTCCAGGGGGTTAGGAGAAGCATAACGATAATGGATAAACTTAACTAAAAGTCATAATAAGAATTACAGTACAAGGGTTTATTCCACGGTAATGAAATCCCGAGGTTCCATTCAACTATTAGGTTACAGTAGCATCGTGAACTTACCATGGCGATCAAATATAGATGCCTTCTTCCACCAGGTAGAATCCTACAAGGCGACAATATCCCGCTGGGAAAATAAAACGCAGAGCTATTTCAGAGAACTTCACAAATGACAACAGAAAATGCATTTAACCCTAAAGAGCTCTTACTACGTAGAATAAATGTTTAGGGTACGAAGGTTGGCCTTGGCCATGTGATAAGAAAGAGTTGGCGTGACCATATTGGAGGAGGGGTCAAGTGAAAACCATCGAATTTCGCACGCACAAGGTTTCCATTAATAGTCAATTCATAGCTTTAACTCATGTCTAACAGGAACCCTTTTTCTCACCTTAAGAAATTGCGAAGTTAAGAGAAGTCTCTTTGTGACACGACCAGCTAGAACACTTTAAATCTAACTGCTTTCATTTCAGTTAACATATCGTTCAAATGAGACATTTTTTAGTTGAGGCATCATTCAGTTAAGGCAGAGTTAAATGAGTGGTAGTGTAGGGTTATATTATCCAAAAGATTTATGTAGATGGTGATTGGAAGATCATTACCCACCAATAATCATAGGGGATCTGTTCGATGATCTTCTCCATACAAAGCAATGTCAAGTACCTTATATTAAGCCAATAATATTCCAGTAAGGGTGTATATTCCCGACCCCATTACTTTATGTATGGTATACAAGTTTTATTTCAAAGTCAAATGAGATTTCCCTTGTGCGCAAGTATAGAAGCTTATGTTTAAGGGAGAGTTTAGGATTATATGTCTTAAGCCTAATATAATATATATATAAATATATATATATATATATATGTGTG
>JZKD02S0334633.1:276179-290269 GCA_000966675.3 Picea glauca | reverse complement strand
AACAATTATTTACCTTCTAAAAATCTCTTAAACCACTTTGACTATTTTGACCTTTTGGGGCTTCTAGATTACTCATGAGGGTTCTCCAACTTCACATGGCCATAAATATCTAACCATGAGGATTTACGTGATGTCCCACATACCACTGGAAATGGCATGACATGTACTATCCATATAGAATAGTATTACCTACAAATATATCAAAACTCATATTGTTATCCATCAAAAAAACTTGGGTCCATTAACCAAACCTAGGTTCTCCAACTTCCTTCAAGGGTTGACATCAATGCCAACCAACCTTAATCAACAATATTATTGAAACTCACAGAGATCCTATATTCACTCAACTTTTTTGGACATAATTATTTCTTGTTTGGGTACTCAATTGGTTCATAGCTCATCCTATCATCCTCAATCTGATGGACAAACTGAGATAGTGAAAAAATGTTTGGAAGGATACCTTCGTTGCTTTGTCTTTGATAAACAAACACAATGGTTAAAATGGTTACCCTTGGTAGAGTGGTGGTATAACACTTCCTCTCATACTGCAACACAAATGACACCATTTATGGAACTCTATGGATACCACCTTCCTTCCATCACTTCTTCTTTAAAAGAAAAATATAAGATTCAAGCAGTGGAATATCACATCGAGCATCAACAAAAATTTCTCCAAATATTAAAGGACAATGTGACCATGGCACACAATCACATGAAACAACAAGTCGATCAACATCGTAGTGAAAAAAGTTTTGAAGTAGGGGATTGGGTGTTTTTAAGACTACATAAATACAAACAGATGTCCCTCAAGAAATCCAAGAAGGATAATAAATTATCACCAAAGAACTATGGCCCTTATAAGGTGTTGCAAAAGATTGGTAATATGGCATACAAATTGGAGTTTCCTACATCCTCACAAGTACACCCAATTTTCCATGTTTCATGCTTAAATAAAGTTATAGGTTACAAGATCCAAGTTCAAACTATATTGCCAGAACTTGATGAGGAAGGAAAAATCATATTGGAGCCAGAAGCCATCACTAACACAAGAATTCACCAGTTGAGGAGTAGATCCATTTCAGAGTACCTCATTAAGTGGAGGAAAATACTTGTTGAATATTCCACTTGGTAAGATGGTTATTTTATGCATAAGCATCCAAAATTACTCAAGCGTTGCGGGCAACACTTGTCACAAGGGGAGGGGCAGGTTAAGCCCTAAATAGTGGCATGTTACCCCTTAATTAGGGAATATTACATTAGTAATTCTATTTTATTTGTGTTGGCTTGGGTCCATTAGTTGTAATTGTACCTCCCAGTCTCATATATATACCAAGTAGACATTTTCATTTGGAATCATCTTGTATTTGTAAATTTTTCTGGTGTATAAGGAGGCTTCCCTATGAAAAGTCTTATTATCTGAAATTATACATTTTTCAAGCTGTTGAGTACTTATTTTGAGGTTTTTTTATGATATCTTGATATTTGGTTCTTAACATTATTATTGAACATTTCTAAATAAAAATATATAACCTGTCTTTCAAACAAGTTACGAGATTTTTATTAGGCTAAATTCTTGGATAATACACTTTTTTTATAGAAAAATTTTCATTCCTTGAGAATATGTGATCGTGATTCAATAGTTGAACACTTGAATTCATTTAATACAATTGTGACTCAGTTGATCTCATTTGGAGTGAAAATGGATGATGATGATCAATGTGTGACTCTTTTGTATGATTTTCCAGATTCATGTAACAATCCATTTATGGCCATTAGAAGCACTGTAAATACGTTTTTGTTTAATGAGGTCATGGATGTTTTTCTCTCATAGGATTTGAACTTAGAATATTTTGAACCTACGAATGAGTACTTAGATATTCATGAAATATTTAAAGAAAAATGGATGAAGAGAGAAAAAGGAAGATCCAAATACCATGGGAAACATTAGTTTCCTAGAAAATACAATGAAAAATGTTGGAATGGTGGGAAGGTTGGGCCTTTTAGAATGGATTTCAAGGAAGAGAAGAAGAAGAATATGAAGAAAAATAATTATTCTAAAATATTCTCAAGAGGGTGGGGGAGGTTCCTTTGTTTCATCTTTGGTGACTCGTGCAAGCCAATGTGCATGTCTGATAAAATATAGAGCTTCCTTCTATATGAATTTCCATCGTTACTAGTTTTTAGTGAATGAGAAATATGAGGATGGGATGGTATACCTTCATGATGACATCAACTCTTATCATAATTTTTCATGGTAGTGTCTTGATAAAATTCTATGATGGTAGATTAAAGCGAATCAATGGTGTTTTCCATATTATGGGTATAACAAGAAACCTACTATCAATAAGAACACTTAATGATCTGTTTGTGCAAGTTTCCTTTATTTAAAATGGTGTAATATGGTCCGAGGAGATATGATACTCTCTAAGGGTGTTCATGTGGGAATTTTATTGTAGCTTGATGTCTACACTATTGAGTGTAATAGTTCTTCAACTTTTGTAGTAGACAAATCTATGATATCTACACCTTCACAACTAAAATCTCCACAACATTGCATATATGGCCAACATAACCGTGTACAATTTTATTCTAGTTCTCGCAAATATTTTTGGTTGCTGGGCTTATTTCATTATGATGTATTAATTCCAACTAAATTTCTTTTGATTTATAAGGATTTGTATTATTTGTCACTCATTGATGATTATTCTATAAGGGTGTGAGTATTTTTTCTTAGAAGTAAATATAAGGTTTTTGCTCAGATTAAGTATTTAAATCTCTCTTGGAAAATAAAACTTGTAGGAAGGTTAAGTTATTGCGCACTAATAATGGAGGTGATAGTTGTTTTGTAGAGTTTGATAAGGTTTGTAAGGAGAATGGATTTCAAATACATAACACAACTCCACATACTCCTTAGAAAAATGGAGTTGTAGAATGGATAAATAAAATGTTAATGGAGAGAGCTAAAACTATGCTTAGTGAAGTCGTCTTAGAGAAGAATTTATTAATATAAGTGGTTGTTACTTCATATTACTTGATTAATAGGTCTCCCATAGAATAAATTGTCGATAAGAACCCTCTATAGGTATATATGGAAACTAATACCTCACTTCATCATTTTCATGTTTTTGGTTGTGAGGCATAGGCGAGGGCACAAAGTTCATGGCCGAAAAATTCTCAAGAGGGTCAATAGGCACAAAAACTCATAGGAACATGTGAATGTTCTCAAGAATGTGTAAATATTTCTAAATCTATAGGTTTGGATGTGCCTGAACCTCCACTCAACTTTCCATGTAGATTTAGTAGAAGGAACATGCACACATTCTTAATAATGAGTGTGTGTTCCTAATAACATGCACACCTTACTATGCTAAACATTTTTTAAAGGGTCGTGAGTGCGATTTGTTCTCATTTTCACAAAGCATGATCATGTTTTTACTTTCATTGAGTAAATAAAGAGGAGCTAGAGAGGAACATCAAGGTGAGGATCTTGCTACTGTCTCCTAGTCTAGCTAGGTATTTTTTATTTCTTTTATTTTTCTCTGAATTTAGTCATTTTGAATTTAGTCTTTTTCTCCAAAGAGTATAAATTAAATAAATTATTAGTTTTCTATTATAATTAAAAAACCAACCTAATTTACTTGCAATGGCTTAATAAATTGCAACATATATAATAAAATGGAACCAAGAGGCAATGCAAATTTCTTACAAGTAATCCAAGGAAAGAAAAACCAAAACCCATGACAACCACCCAATGTAAACAATCAAATTGATGAGGGATTGGTCATATTAAGAACCCTTGAGGAACAATTAAGGGACACTAGAGAGCCTAGTAGAGTCTTCCTTGCCACTTCTTTCCACGTCATTGTGAATTCCTTTGCAAGTGCCCAAAGGAAATTTACCTCTATTCATGATTACAGGGAAAGAATGTATGAGTAATATAGAACTACTTTGGAAAGAAACCAAGTCAGGGACTTGGGAATTCCAAAAAAACAAATATTGAAAATTTTTAGGGATCCTATAAATGGACAAGAACTACCATTGATCAAGAAACACCTCTACATTGACTAGTCCATCCATCCCCAAATTAGTCAAAACTGGATGGATAGGTGGTATATGGTATTTGATAAGCCTCCCTGTAATAACATGGAGGTTCCTTTATATTTTATGAGAAAATTATGCATCGAGTTTATTTTGGGCAAGAATTTCAACTACTTTGACATGGGTGACTTCCATGGGGTGGATCAAGGGTGCACATAGGACCAAGACCATGCTAGGCGTGATCCCATGTTAGGGCCTCATCACCCCAGGTGAAGGCTTGACCACCCTAACCAACATGCTCCTTTCTCAAACATCTTGCAATAGGTACAACTAGCCATTTCATCATTGATTGATAGCCTAGTGCAACACAATAGAGTACAATGAGGAGAGGGAACATGGATATATAATTTTTCCATGTGAACCTAAAATATTCTCAATATGTGGGCAGACATGATATGGGCCTATAGATCTCAGTGGAAAACATAGTTTCATGGAGGAGGTTAATATCTTAACCCTCTGTATGTTTATTGTTTTTTATATTAAATATCTTTATATATATATAAATATATATATAGATATAGATAGATATATAGATATATATATATATAGATATATAGATATTGTATATTTTTTTGCAATTGTTACATCTGAGAATTAGACTGTCTATGTTGATGGATGGATTAGTAGCTAGCTCCACTACCGATGCAACACTAGAGGAAACCTTCTCATTGGGCTTATACAACACACAAGTATGTGCCACATTTGATAAACTCACCATCATCATTTCTTTATTTTATGACAACCTCAATTTTTTAATTTTATTGTGTTGCTATAGGATTTGGGACTAGGTGATGTCGTAGAATGTCCATCTGGGATGGTCAAGACACCTTCATCACAGGTACCATGTGTTGAGTTGAATATCGTATAATTCTCAAATGTTTTGTGTTTATGTTTTTTAACTTTACTATTTAGTACTAATAGTTCAATATTATTAATATGAATGTAGGATAAATAAATATTTGTTAGCTATAGTACTATTGCACTCCCTGAGCACCTAGGCCTTGATTCTTGGTTACCTTTATCCAGGCCTAGTGAGTTGCAATCACTTCTATAGCCTGTGGGGGTCTATCACATCCCACCCCCAACATATGTCTTATTGCACGCATCTTCATTGAAGCCACACACATGCCACCCATCCATGCCACCTCCTCCATCACATCCATCTACAATGGATGTACATGTATGGCACCCATCCCCCACCATTTCCATCATCCCCATCCACCAAGGATACCACAATATAACTTTCCTCGGAGCAAGTTGTACAACCTAGTGCTCGATTTTCCAATGAATCTCCAATGAGGCCCGAGATATTCATTGTGAGATAATCTATTGATTATAATTTTTATGTATCATGAATTTGATTTTATTCATATTTGTTTAACTTTCTTGAATTGATCCTTGTAACTAATGCAGAGTGGCATCACAGCGAGATTGGGTTCATGGAGAAGGAACCTTCACGACTGACAATAGCATATGCAGAGGGTTGTCTTAGGTTAAATTACAAAGTATTAGTTTATATATGAGAGAGAGATTGTTTTTTAAATTTGAATGGAAATTTAGGCAACTTGTTTTTTATTTATAGATGAATTTTATGTGTTTATAACATATATTTATGTGAGAGTTATTTTTTTCATTATTAGTTATATTTATGTGAGAGTTATTTATTTTGATTGCTATTTTTTAAATAAAAAGGGTAAATCCTATTATTGTGTTGTCACTATACAAAATAGATACATGTCATTGGCCTGCCATGTGTTTTTCCAAACTAGTGGAAATCGGAATAGGTGGCCACCTATTATACTTTCAGTCAAAAAATACATTTGCCACATGCCCTGTCAATTGGAAACTAGAGCAGGTGGCAGATGATTGTCTTGACAAAGATGTCTTTGCAAGCTAGAACAAACTAACAACTTTAAAAAAAAGAAAACTAGATAGGAAATGTGCAGAGTGATGCAAACCACCTATCCCTCTTAAGGGTTGTGAGACCACCTGCTCAGTATCTTCCAGTCCCGGAGCGAAAATGACTCTTCTGATTCCAAAATGGAACCCTTCAAATGAACACACAGGTCCCCCACAAATGCTCAGTTGACTTTTCCAAGCGTTAAGCGTTATCTCCCACAACACATGACCAAGGGTTGTGACCTCCGGCAAGGCTCAGGTCACAATGCCTATTTTTTCAGGTTCCCCATTTCACAAAATCAAGGTACAAGGGATATCCCTGCTCCTTGGGATCATCGGTTGCCAAAATGCTGAAATCTCAATGACCTGGGACCTATGGTTCAGATTTGTCTCGGATCGATGGTCATGCTTATTTCAGCCTTTCACATTTCCCGAAATCAGGGTACGAGGGATATCCCTACTCCTTGGAATCCTTGGCTTCCAAAATGATGAAATCCCGATGACCCGAGACCTACGGTCCATGTCCAACCTCACTATTTTTCTATTTCACTATTCGTGGTTTTGGCAGACAAGGACCTCTATCATATCCCTGCTCCTTGGAATCCTAGGTTGTTGAAATGCCAAAATCCCGAAATGTCAAAATACCGAAATGCTGAAAGCTCGAGGCGCATGATCAACAACTCAAAACGCCCTCCAGATCTATGATCAGATCTCTTCCCCGTTACTGACCTCCTTGCAACTCCACTTGATCCAATGAATTACGGTATTTCATGACACTCCTCGAGGGTTCTCCATCGTTCTTTCAGATCTTCGAGATCTCCTCTCCTCGATCTACACAGTGTTAAAGTCTGTGCTCCTACCTCAAATCAGACGGTCCACAGGATTCTCCACCATGATCCAACGCTCAACGACGTTCTTCCTCCTGAGATTTTACTCGCTTCATACTTAGAAAATTTTTTAAGTATTTGAAGGCTTGACCTCTGCTTCTTCTAGGGAATGAGTTCCTGGATCTCGATAACATGTTTCATAGTGTTGTTCCTCCTGATCTTTTTCTGGTTCACACTTCGATTTCCCGTGCACTCCTTGCATCTGAGGGATTTTGATAACTCATATCCATGGTATTTTTCGCAGAGAAATTCTTCCTGATTTCCTTACATTCCTCTCTGGCTTGATGTACACCTTGCATAGCTCCCAATGAAGAGAAACAATTGAAACTATAAAAACTCACAGTTCCATCCACTTGTTCATGTAAATAGAAATGACAAAAAATGTCACACAGTCCACACACCATACATTTGGATCAATTTTCCTTCTATTATATTCACAAGTGTCCAATGGCCACATAATACATTCAAAACTACAGTAATTCAAAAAATGAGATCTCCTTCTTAAACCGTAGTTCTCTCTTACAACTAATTTCTCTTTGTATTTTTGCTAAGCCCAAATGGGCGTACAAACTTCTACTTGACTCAAAATTATTTCTAGGGTTTCCCCTGCCTACTTGCCTACTCTAAAATTCATCCTACGTTATCTTAGTTCAGTCGCATTCTAGAGCCATAGTGTAAACTCCCACTATGTTTACGATTTTCAGAACATGCCTCAAAAGGTAAAATTCGGCACTGGTTCAAGTGTGCCTCCAAAGGTAAATTCTCATGCTGAGTGAAGGTAGATTTCAAAATCAGTTGTGACTACCCACATTGAAGTTCTGGAAGAACTCTCAGGTGTTGAGTGGTCCTACCTCTATGCCCTTGCCAACGATGCTCCTACATCATACTCCCCTTGACAAAAATTCATGGATTCCTGTCCATGAGCTCCTCTATTGACTTTCCCTGCTTCTCGATAGCAGCTTCATTTTCCCAACTGGCATATTCTATTAGTTGTCCCTTCCATTTAACCAGACATTCAAAATAAGTCTTCCTCCTAGTCTTCTTGCCAATCCTCTAATCAACAATTCTCTTCATCTGTGGATTTTCTTCCACATGCATCTATTTCTCCCACTGAACTTTTCCTTGAGCTTCTAACCCTTTTGTTTCATCTTTCCTGTATGGATACAAGTATGAAACATTGAATATGGGCGAGCCCACACCATCTGGAAATTCAATCTCATAAGCATTTGCATCAAACTTCCTCAAGATCTTATAGGGTCCTAACTTTTTTATCTTCAACTTGTTGTATGTTCCCCTAGGGAATCTTTCCTTCTTGAGATATTCTAGAATCTGATCTCCTACTTCAAATTGAAGTTCCCTGTGATGTTGATCATCTCTGTGCTTGTATTTCTGATTAGAACTCTTCAACTATCCTTTGATCTGGCTATGGAGTCGCTCCATCTCCGCAGCAAAATCCTTTGCTCCAACACTCCTGATCTCACCCTGTTCCAAGTATCTCAACTCAGACACTCCTCTGGGTTGCATTCCATAAAGTATTTGGAATGGGATCCTTCTAGTTCTCTTGTTTTGTGAGTCATTTTATGCAAATTCTGCTTGTGGCAGAATCTGATCCCACTGGTTATGATTTTCAGTAACTAGACTCCTTAATAAATTCCCCAAACTTCTATTTACCACTTCAATCTGCCCATTTGTTTGAGGGTGATAAGTTGATATGAAGGGAAACTATGTCCCCATCTTCTTCCACATCATCCTCCAAAAGTGACCAACAAATTATGTGTCTCTGTCTGAGACAATGCTCCTAGGTAGACCATGAAGTCTCACAACTTTCTTGAAAAAAAGGTTTTCAACATGCGCTGTGTCACTGGTCTTATGGCATGGGATGAAATGTGCCATCTTCAAAAATCTATCCACCACTACAAATATTGAATCGAATCCTCTTTCTGTTCTCGACAATCCCAACACAAAATCCATGCTTATTGCATCCCAAGGCCTCTCTAGTATTGGCAATGGTTGATACAACCGAGTGTTCTATCTTTTCCCCTTAACATGTTGGAAGATTCTACATCTGTTCACAAAAATTATCACTTCTGTTCTCATACCTGGCCAATAGTATGAACTGCTCAACTGTGCGAACCTTTTATCATCGCTGAAATGTCCAACCAATCCTCTGTTGTGTTTTTCCTTTAGAAGATTATCCCTTATTGAGCATTTCTTGGACTTGGTTCTTCACCTCCTCATTTTCTCGAGGTGTTAATATGTACGTTGACTTGTTTGGAAGGCTTTCTCCTGGTATCAATTCGATATGATGAAGGATACTCCTGATGGGTGGCAATGAGTTTGGCAGCTCATCCACCACTATATCAACAAAATTATCCAGCAACTCCTAAACTTCTTTAGGAAAATCATCCATTAATGTACTTGTAAGGATGAATCTGGGCTTCCTCATCACAATGAACTACATCTCTTATTATTCCTTGACTTCTTTCAGGAGTTCCTTCCCACTCATGAGAAGTATGATGGTGTTGGATTACTCCTTTGCTCTCTTCTCCTCCATTGGCAACAACATATGCATCCTACCATTCTTCTCCAATGCATATGTATTATTCCTTCCATTGTGAATGACATTTCTATGAAACATCCATGGTCGTCACAAAAAAATGTGGCATATGTCCAAGGGAATTGCATCACATAGAATTTTGTCTTTATATCCTCCTATTTTAATTTCAACCAGGCATTGTTTAGCGATCATTACCTGGTGTCCTTTTTGCAGCCATGAGACTTTGTATGGCCTTGGATGTGAAGCTGTCTTCAGCTCCAATTTATCCACCATCTCTGTGGATATTAGATTGTCAGTACTCCCACTATCGATGATCACCTTGAGTACTTTATCCTTAGTCTTGCAAGTTGTCCTGAAGAGATTGTTTCTTTGCATTGGTTTTTCAATTTCTGCCTCTGGTTTTAAGAGAACTTTTCTCAACATCAAGGATGGTCCATCCTATGCTCCTTCTCCCTCAACATCTCTTCATTGTTCTTCTAAAATGTGAGCTTCTCCTCCTTCCTTCTTCTTCTCGGGACATTCCCAAGACATGTGCCCTATCTTTCCACAGTTATAGAACTTTACTCCTCCTCTGCCTCTTCCTCTAGAAGAGTTTCTTCCACCACTCTATCTCCCTTGTTAACTTCCTCCTCGTTCTGAGTGATTGTGTGGTTTCTCAGCCTCATCCTTAGACTGATGTTCTCTGTCATGGTTAAAACCCTTTCTTTTTCTTGGGATTGAGACTTTACCTCTTCCTCGCTACTTCTGTTTTCTGGCCAGCTTATCCTCTACCTTCAGTGCAAACCGATAAGCATCTTCCACATTCCTCACTGAATTCATGCTAAGTTCGTCCTAGACTTCATATATCAAGCCATTTATATATCTGGCAAGGATTTCTTCATCTCTCTCCCTTTGTTTAGTTCTGATGTTCAGCGGGTAGAACTCCTCTGTGTATTCCTTGACTGTCATCCATTTCTGTCTCAGGTTATGTATCTTCATGAAAACATTGATCTAGTAGTCTTTGGATATGAACTTAGCCCTCAGTTTGGCTACCATCCTGTCCCAAATTTTTATCCTCTGTTTTCCTTTACTTCTCCTCTCAGCCTGCAGTTCGTCCTGCCACAGTGTTGCATGCCCTTTTAGCTTGGTGACTGCATGCTTCACCTTCTTCTCCTCATCGACATCTTCATAGTCAAAGTGTTTGTCCATGGACCTTATCCAATCCAATAGTTCTTCAACATCTAGATTTCCCTCATACATGGGGACCTCTATCTTGGCTCTGCCTCCCAATCTGACAACTGCTCTTAACAAACATTCTTCTGCAACATACTCTCCTATAGCTTCTTCAACCTCAACCTCAACCTCTTCACTTTCTGTATCACTGACATATCCAACATCAGTTGCTCTTCTCTGTGTTGCTTCCATTGTTTCCAATCAGGCACAAATCTATCACATCTCTCTCTCTACATCATGGTTGGATAAAGGCGTCTCTCATCTTCATGGTGGCATTATGTCGATTATCTGTCACACAGGGTACAACTCTGATTTCTCTATCTCTTTCTTCTCCTCCTTTGCCTGAAGTCTACAGAAAAAAAATTGATGCTCTAATACCACTTGATGCAGAACCCCTATCCCTCTTAAGGGTTGCACGACAAACACAAATTAAGGGCTACTGAAATGGATCTTTTGATTCCAAACTAGAACCCTTCAAACAAACACAAAGGTCCCCCAAAAATGCTCAGTTGACTTTTCTAAGTGTCAAGCATGAGCTCCCATAGCACACGACCAAGGGTCGTGACCTCCAGCTAGGCTTAGGTCCCAACGCCTGATTTTTCGGGTTTCGTGTTTTGCGAAATCAGGGTACAAGGGATATCCCTGCTCTTTGGGATCCTTGATTACTGAAATGTTGAAATCCCAATGACCCAGGACCTATGGCTCAGATATCTCTCGGATCGACGGTCACGCTTATTTCGACATTTCGTGTTTCACAAAATCAGGGTACGAGGGATATCCCTGCTCCTTGGAATCCCTAGTTGCCGAAATGATGAAATCTCGATGACTCGAGATCTACAATCCACGTCCAACCTCATTGTTTCATTATTTCACGATTCGGGGTTTTGGGAGACAAGGACCTCTCTCCCTGCTCCTTGGAATCCCCGGTTGCTAAAATGCCGAAATCCCGATGACCCGAGATCTATGGCTCAGATCTCTCTCGGATCGACAGCTACACTTATTTCATAATTTCACATTTCATGACTTCGCGTCTTGTGGAGCTGTCCACTCCTCTTCGCGGTCGTCGAAATGCCGAAATATCTTGGCGTTCAATCAATGGCTCACAATAATCCCTGAGATCTACAGTCCATGTTTGACCTCGC
The DNA here is from genome assembly GCA_000966675.3 of Picea glauca. Taxonomy (NCBI): domain Eukaryota; kingdom Viridiplantae; phylum Streptophyta; class Pinopsida; order Pinales; family Pinaceae; genus Picea; species Picea glauca. The sequence continues at coordinate 278,474 of JZKD02S0334633.1, read as the reverse complement.
TATTTCGCCATTTTTTGTTTCTTGGTTTTGGGAGACAAGGACCTCTGTCATATTCATGCTCCTTGGAGTCCCCGGTTGTCGAAATGTCGAAATGTTGAAATACCGAAATGCTGAAAGCTCGAGGTGCTTGATCAATGGCTCACAACACCTTCCATATCTACGATCAGATCTCTTCCCCATCACTGACCTCCTTGCAACTCCACTTGATCCAACGTCTTGCAGTATTTTGCGACTCTCCTCAAGAGTTCTCCACCGTCCGTTCGGATCTTTGAGATCTCCTCTCTTGGATCTACACAGTGTTAAATTCTATGCTCCTACACCAAATCAGATGGCCCATAGGATTCTCCACCATGATCCAACGCTTGATGATGTTCTTCCTCCTGAGATTTTACTTCCTTCGGACTTAGAAAATTTTCTAAGTCTTCGAAGGCTCAGCCTCTGCTTCTTCCAGGGAATGAGTTCCCAGTTCTTGATAACACTTTCTGAAGTGTTGTTCCTCCTAAGATTTGTCTGGTTTAGACTTTGATTTCTCGTGCACTCCTTGCGTCTAAAGGATTTCAATAAATCAAATCCATGATATTTCTCGCAGAGAAATTCCTCCTAATTTCCTTATGTTCCTCTCTGGCTCGATGTACACCTTACAGAGCTCCCAATGAAGAGAAACAATTGAAAACTGGAAAAACTCATAGTTCCATCCACTTGTTCATGTAAACAGAAATGACAAAAAAATTCAATCAATCCACACACCATACATTTGGATCAATTTTCCTTCTATTATATTCACAAGTTCCCAATGACTACATAATACATTGAAAATTACAGTAACTCAAAAACTAAGATCTCCTTCTTAAACCGCAGTTCTCTCTTACAACTAATTTCTCTTTGTATTGCGGCTAACTCCAACTGGGCGTACAAACTTCTACTTAACTCAAAAATATTTCTAGGGTTTCCCCTGGCTACTTGCCTACTCTAAAATTCATCCTATGCTATCTTAGTTTAGTTGCATTCCAGAGTCGTAGTGGAAACTCCTGCTCTGTTTACGATTTTCAAAACGTGCCTCAAAGGGTAAAATTCGACACTGGTTCAAGCGTGTCTCCAAAGGTAAATTTCGGCACTGAGTAAAGGCGGATTTCAAAATCGGTTGTAACTGTTCACGTTGAAGTTCTGGAAGAACTCTCACGTGTTGAGTGGTCCTGCCTCTACGCGCTTGCCAACGATGCTCCTGCATCACAGAGTATCAGTGCAGGATAACAACAAGGAAACACCATATCTATGCTAGTGGAGGTTAGAGGATTATACGGAACTAATCATTAGTCGAGTTCTATGCACCGTGGGATCTATCCTCAAAATCTCCAAGAAAAATGTCTTCATTAAATTGTAGCACCAAGAGCCACCCACATGATATCTAAACTATATACTAGTCACGATGATAATTATATACATAATGTTAATATTTCAATAGAAATCAACTTACTATTAAAAAAATTAATCTAAAATCATCTTTAGATAACGTGAAACATTTTTTTTAATCTAGAATCTTCTTTAATTTAACTTTAAACTTTTATGAGTCTCATCTTCTCACTCATAATTTTATATAATCTACATAAACTTGTTAGACCATATATATATATATAAAAGAAATAAAGAAAGAAAGAGTGATTGCAATAATTAACACCATATTATTTGGTATCCAATATCATTAATTTAGTGCTTCTGACCAGATTTTATTAAAAAATACATCATTACCAAGATTCATTAAAAAACTAACTCTGCAAAAAGATTCATTACAAAACAACATCTCCATATTTATTGGTTACAATATTTACTATATACAGTAAGGATTTTGAAGTTGAAACATACACACCTCAAAATTTACTACAAAATATCTTCATTATTAAAGTTAATTACAAAAAGATCTTCAATATTAAGTTAATTACAAATGGAGAAAAATTCATTACAAACTAGTTCTAATTATTTATTAATTTCAATATTTAATATTTACAATAAACGTTTTGATAAACGTTTTGATTGTTTTGAATGTATATGCATGCACATAATGGAGTTCATTAATAGTGTGATGATTGAAAAAAATGCAGAGCTCATGAATAGTGATGTTCATGATAGAAAAAGAAGAAAATGCTTTGCATCGGTGTAAAAATATTTATTGAAATGCCAGCGTATTAGAATTGTTAGGGATGGAAACACCTTTAACGCAATCAAAGATCACTTAAGCTATTGAAAGTGTTTTTAATGAAGCTAATGGAACATATTGACCACCTAAATTATAAATTATTT
>JZKD02S0334633.1:234906-276055 GCA_000966675.3 Picea glauca | reverse complement strand
ATTAAAACATATAAATATTTATATATATATATATAAATATATTTCTCAGATAACTTTATTTATCTAATTATTAATTACTTATTTTTTGAGTTAACTTTATGTTATTTTTTTATATATATATAAATATATCTCTCGATAACTTTACTTATCTAATTATTAATTACTTATTTTTTGAGCTAACTTTATGTTATGAGTAATTCTTTATGTCATTTGAGTAATTGTTAATTTTTTTGAGTTTGGAGAGTTTCTATGTAATTGTTGAATTTTAAACATAAAATGAATTTGAAAAGAAATTTCAGAAAAAATTAAATCATTAAATTTAGATAAAAGAGCAATTCCTTGACCTAAAGACAAAAATAGTCATGAGAAAAATTAAGCTTTTTTATACACTTAAAGCCATTAATATCATATCATTTAGTTAATAAATAATAGGACTACATAGTTACATAGTCTGTTGTCAAAGCACATGTTGTGTTAATTGTAAAAAATAAATTAACCTATTTTTTATTTGATAAAAATGAACGTTTCATAATTAAGTGTTATAAACCAGTTCTTTCAAATATGTTTGAATATGAACCCCAAGTAAAAAAACCACATATACATTCATTTTCGCTTAGGAACATTGCTTTATTAAACCAATTCTTTCAAACATATTTGAATATGAACCCCAAGTAGAACAACCACATATCCATTAATTTTCGCTGAAAACCATTGTTTTATTTTTAGCTAGCAACTCTTTTGATTAGCTTCACCATGTACATTGCCTACATATTAATTATATATTATGAGGTATGGATTTCAACTAAATACATAGACAAAAATACAAACCATTTAATTATATATTATGAGGTATGGATTTCAACTAAATACATAGACAAAAATACAAACCATTGTTTTGAAGCCATTGGTGGGCACAACATGACATTTATTGTCATCATTGATTGGCATGATATAACATGTATGGTGATGATGTATTAATTGTATTATTATATGTAATTTTTTAATTAATATAAAAATATCTATAAACTAAAATTGATAGATTAAAAATTGAATATTAATAAAATTATTAATAATAAAAAATTTAAATGTTTTATTATAAAATATTTATTATATAATATTGATTTTAATAACATAAAAATAAATTGAAATTTTCCAAAAATTGTAAGGAAAAAGTAATATTTATTATATAATATTGATTCTAATAACATAAAAAATAATAAGTGAAATTGTTCAAAAATTGTAAGGAGAAAGTAACTCGTGAATATAACAATGAAGATAACAAAAAGTTAGTTTTCAAGGAAAAAAATAGTTTAATTCTTGACATACTTTACCAACATGATCATGATTCTGTGAGAGTATTTTCACATTATCATTTACTTATTATGAGTCTATGTCACAACATCCTAAGTTTTGTAATGTTTTTATTTATAATATTTTTCCAATAAGATGAGTGATGAATCTATGAAAAATTTAAGTTAAAAACTTGATTTTATATTTTATATTTATTTTTAATATAATTCATAAACAATCTTTGAAAGATATTTTTTTATCATTAATTTATATTAAGGGTCCATTTTATTTCTCAAAAATATAATTTTATTTGATATTCTTTTTAATTTTTAATTTATAGTTTTTATTGCTAATAATATTTTGGAGATTAATAGAGGTAAATTGGTCATGGTTTTTATCTGTAATGTTGGTAGTTTAGCTTGTTTTTCAATTTTTTTTATTATTTATTTTTACTTAATATAAATATTTTGAACTTTTAGTAATTTATAATAATCTATTGTTATATTTTGAAGGGACCTTTGTTTAAATCCTATCAGAAATTGTTAGATCCATAGAATCTGCATGTAAAAAACTTGCTTACCTTTTTAATTTTTTTTTTCAATTAAATATAAATGTTTCGAATTTTTATCAATTTATAATAATTTACTGGTTCACCCTTATTTTGTATTTTAAAATTCCAATGTAAATGTATTCATTGCACCCACCTTGTTCATATCAAGGTGAAGTAGATAGAAAAATATCAAAAAACTAAAGCACACAACTATTATTGTCATTTATACAAAGATATACATAGAAAGGTATAGAAGTGCAGTAGATAGAAAGGTATCAAAACACATGCATGCATATATTTAATAGACAAAGATATACATGTAATTACTTTTTTCATTTAGACTTCAAAAAGTAGAGTAGATAGAAAAAACACATGCATATATTTAATTTCATGAATTAGATAAAGATATGCAGTTCAACAAAACAATTTCTAATCTTATCAAGAAACCAATGCCAATAATAATGAATAGATTCCTTTGCATTTAATACAGTTGAGTCAAGAATTCATGGAGGCAGAGGGAGGATATATAGAGTGACTCCATTTTATGTTTCTTATTTCTTATAGCTTACACCTTATACTAGCTCTCTCCCTCTCTTTTGAGATAAAAATCAAGCAATGCAATTGCCGACCTTTAAGGTATGTATACATATAATATATTGTTGAATGTTTTCATCGGTTATACTTACATTTAAAATGAAACATTTGATTAATATGTTAAGTAATGTTTTTTTATTGTACTTGGTAAAGAATAATTATATTTATAATCATTTTTGTATTTAATTAATACCTCTTAATTTTTAAATATCTTCCATATATAAATGTAAATACAATATACCTCTTAATTTTTAAATATTTTCCATATATAAATATAAATACAATATAGTGCAAACTTGTTAGACATGGTATAATATTTTGTCAGTATTATATTAGATATTTATATTTTTTTATATGTCAATATCATTTAAACTTTTTAAATATTTATATAAAAATATATATACACTACTTCTAAAATGTATTAGATTCTAAAACATATTAGAATACACATGCCTCTAATCATGTTAGAAGATTATACAAATCTTCTTTCATTTACTTAGAACATTCTCATTCGCCCTTTTAAAAAAAAAAATGCTAATTTATTTTATATTTATATAATTTGAATGCCAAACATATCAACCAGAATGAGGCAAATATGAAAAAACAGCCAACCCGAGGTGGGTCACCACTCACCCCGCATGTATCCATGTAACTTTAAACAGCTTTTCAAACCCTCGTTTTCAGCGTGCACATTAAAAAAGCACAAACACTTTTTTCAAACTCTCTGTGCAATCAGTGATCGTAATATTAAAGAAATTGGAATGTACAATCAGTGATCGAAATATTAATATTCCAATAACGGGTCTAACTACTCTGAAAGCTATGTCGCATTTCGGACAAACGATACCTCCAGTTTTCCTTCAAAACGGACGGGTCAGACGCTTATTGGTGCACTGACTTATTGGTTGGCATTCGGGGCGAGGTCCTTTTACATACCCGTCATGAGCTGCTCGGCTCTGTAATTTAATGCAAACGTGTATCATATGTAACCTGGCATCAGACCCACTTAAACTTGTGGCGGGAAGCTAACTATCGAACTGTGTGGCCAAAAATATCGAATGACAGTTAAATTGTTGAATGCTTCTGTTTAGATTTAGATATTTAAGAATTATTTACTTGTTAGATTTAAACCCTAGTATTAGATACTCACATTTCCATTTTGGGTTTGTAATTCATTTTCTAAGTGAGAGTAGCTAATCTAAAACTATTTACTTTTTCCAGTAGAAAAATACCAGAAAATTATATTAGAAAATAATTTATTTTACATCGGCATATCAGAGATCAAGGTAGCTAGTTTTTTCAGGTAAAATTAACCTCTCTTCACTCTCCAAATTCCATATCTCTACTTCCAAAAGGCAGGAACAACTGATAAACATCATGGGCGAAGTTCCAACCAAGAACTAATAAAGAAGAAAGTATATCACTGTACCCAAACAACAGTTTTAAACTCTCGTCCCACAACAAAAACATATCAAGCATGCCCAACAAAAAAAACGAGAATGACTATTAGAAAATTCTTAAATATTGCGGTGGGCCCTCATTTTTTCCATCTCAATTGAAGTAGATTAATCTTCTTGGCTTAGAGAGTGTTTTCTTTGATAATTTATCAGCCTTTTCATTTAATTAACTGAAGATATGTTGAAAGCTGGTGTCTTGGAACAATGTGGCAAGGTCCGGAATTCTGGGCCTCAAACCTTCAATATTAATAGCTTAAAGATTTTCTTTTTTTCCAGCCAATCAACAACTACTTTGGAATCTCTCAAAATCTGTATATGGTGAATATCCAGGATTTTTGCAATGACAAAAGTAACCCACTCTTCCACTAATCCAGCTTTTGCATTAGATCCTTCTCCCCAATTAAATATCCATCTAACAACCAGAGCATTTAATCTTTTCAATAATCCCCCTGCCACACAATTTGTTCCCCAGCAATAAATGCCCCGTAGAAAAATGCCAAAATGAAACCGTTTAAAACGGAATATTGAACTCAATCTTAAAGCCTGCGATTTAAACTCTGTTTGATGATTATTGAGCATACTTAAAGTTATTGGAGTCAATCTTAAAGCCTGCGATTTAAACTCTGTTTGATGATTATTGAGCATACTTAAAGTCCTGTAGACAACAGTTTGGCTGACGGTGCCTTCCCTTCGAAAAGGGCTTTATTCCGCTCCTTCCATACGAACCAACTAGGAAAAGCGGGAAGTTTTTTTAAGCAGCTTTGTTCTGAGCCATGACATCTAAAACTAGTTTTACTTATTGTTTCCCATGTTTTTGACATACATTTTGGGTTTGTAATTCATTTTCTAAGGTTTGTAATTCATTTTCTACGTGTAAGTAGAGAACCTAAAATTATTTAGGTATTGTCTCACATGTATTTGAGGTTCTGTTTAAATTTAAATATTTAAAAATTATTTAAATTTAGATTTCAACCTTAGTATTACAAACTCATATTTTGGGTTTGTAATTCATTTTTTAAGTGTGAGTATTTAATGTAAAACTATTTAAGTATCGTCTCACATGTTTTCCAGTTATTCATTATTATGGATTTTATATAATTATAAATTTTAATATTTCATTTTTTCCAACATTTTTCCTTAGAATATTCCATTGCTTTTCCTTGGTGTTACAATATTTAGCTTCACTTTTTAGCCTAAATAATCTAATATATTCTTACTCTTTCTTTTCTTAAAATAATAACTTATTTGGCCAATTCTCAAAATTTCATGGAATATAATATTTTCTATAATCTTCTTCATATCCTTTATAATGTTACCTTCTCCTTGACAGATTGCAGAAGTGATAAATGTATCCAGAATAATTTATTTAGCCAGAAGTGATAAATGTATAAGAATATTTTATTTAGCCAATTTTTAAAATTTTATAAAATGTTTTATTTTAGTAATCTTTTTGATATTCTCAATAATGTTAATAAAATGTTATATTATTTTTAATCTTCTTGATATCCTAAATATTGTTATTTTCACTTTGAAAGATTGTAAAAGTGATAAATGTATAAGGTTTTAATTTTTTAAAATGGAATGAAATCACAAGTTTACCCTCGGAGGATGTGAATCTTTTGAATCATTCTTAGTGTGTCACAAGGTTCGTCTAATTTAAACCTCGAAGTTGAAAATTATGTGAACCGCCACAGAATTTGCAAGCTTATTCAGGTTCCTCAAACTTCAAATACAAACCCTTGGTTGAATTTTTTTAAGTTAGAGAGAAGATTCCTATTACAAACCCTTGGTTGAATTTTTTTAAGTTAGAGAGAAGATTCGTTTTCTTGTTTTTAGGTATTTTACATAATTCCTTTTTTACTTATGAGCGAGGTGTAACTTCACACTAAAGTGATTGTATTAACATGAAACTCAATAAATATATAAACAATAACTATTGATCTTCCATAATATCCAATATAGTTCCACTTTTTTCCTATTTTCCTTAAAGTATTAAGAATAGTCAATTAGTTTGTCCTTATGTTATTCTAAGTCTAAATAATTTAATAAATTTCCACTCTTTCTTTTCTTACAATGGTAACTTACTTGGCCAATTCTCAAAACATCATGGAATGTTATATTTTCCCTAATCTGCTTCATATCCTCAATAATGTTATTTAATCTGCTTCATATCCTCAATAATGTTATTTTCACTTTGATAGATGGTAGAAGTGATAAATGTATCAAGAATAATTTATTTGGCAAATTTTCAAAATTTTATAGAATGTTATATTTTTAGTAATTTTCTTGATATCCTCAATAATGTTATCTTCACTTTGTCATATTATAGAAGTGATAAATGTAGAATGTTTTATTTTTGTGTTAATGGAATAGAGAGTTTCTTAAAAGTGAAAAGTGTTTGATTATATTCTTAAAAGGATATCATGAACAACCTACATATCTTCATCATTTCTTTAACTATATTACATGCTAACAATTGTACATGATCTCAGATCGATTACACTAGTAGCTCACAAAATCATAGGTTTACCCTTGGAATATGTGAAACTTTTGAATCATTCTTAGTGTGTCACAAGGTTCGTTGAATTTGAACCTAGAGGTTGAAAATTTGGTGAACCTCAACAGAATATGTGAAACTCTTAAATCATTCTTAATTTGTCACAAGGTTCATTGAATTTGAACCTAGAGGTTGAAAATTTGGTGAACCTCAACAGAATTTGCAAGATCCAGACTTCATACACAAATCCATTTCAGGACAGATTGTTTTTAGGTATTTTAATATTTAAAAAAAAAAAAAAATTCAGTTCTAAACTTCTAACCCTATGATCTATCTACGTGGCACATAATTTTTTTTACGGATGACTCAGGTGTAACTCCACACTTATGTGATTGTATTAACTCTTCATATTTACAATTTATATTATAATTAATGCAATCTCAATAATTATGTATCAACATTTCCCCATTTAATACTAAAGGGTGTTTGTGAGTCCAAGGATTATTTTGAATTTTTCAAAATTTTCTTTTCCATGTGCTTTGGTGAATATATCCACAATTTTCTCATTTGAGGAATAATGTCTCAAGTGAATGGTATCATCCTTTAAATGATCTCAAATTACGTGATAGTTTGTGTTAATTTTCTTTGTTTGATCATGGAATATGGGATTCTTGGACAACTTGATTGTAGAAGTATTGCCAATTAGAAGAGGAGTAGAATTGACTCGTTTATCGTGTAAATATTCAAATAGTTTTTCGTGTAAATATTCAAGTATTTTCCTAAGCCACATATTCTACCTCTGTTGTGAAATTGGTTCGAACTGATTATTTGAAGAATCTCGAGAAAAAACTTATTGATCCAAGACTCATGAAATAACTTGAAGCTGAAAATCCATTTTCCTCATCCCCAACAAAGTCTCAATCAGAATATTTGATTAGATTGAACTCATCCACCTTAAAATACCTAATTCCAAAATATTGAGTTACCTTTAATTATTTTAGAACTCGTTTTCACAAGGATGATTTTGCATAAACCTGAAGAAAATTCAAATTGTAATTTCATCCCCACTATTAAGGTAGAAGGCAAAGTGGGCAGGTAGAAGGCAAAGTGGGCTGGAGATTGAAATTGATTGTTGAGTCGAATTCAAATGGTATGGACATGATCTCCTTCCCTGTATTGTTTTCCCATCCACCTATATGATTATATAATTCTTCTGAGAGTCTTATGCAAGCCTGGTTGACTGCTCGCACCTCTAAACTATTAAATTCGCCTCCATTCGACTTCATTTCGAGACAACTTTTCCTATCTCCATCTTGAATTCGTTGGGACAGAGTTTTATTATAGAGCGACTATTACCTTTCCCACAGGCCGCATGTGGATGTAGCACCTTAATCTCTCCCCCGGGAGAATAACTCTGTAGGTGATGATTTGGATTTCAACCTGGTCGACATGACTTATATTTGGGTTGAATAATCATGTCGGGCATGTTTAAGTTGGAATCGACTTCCATTACTAAATAATTTCATGACTTCTTGGTCGAACCAGCACATTGTCGGGTTGGATTTATCGTTGGTCAACTTGTCCTTGTTCGAATTCATATTGATCATCTTGTGTTGTGTTCGAATTCATCTCATGGTTAACTTGCAGTGCAAATTGAATCGACTCCACACACCTGGTCGATTTTATTTCTAGTTTGGTCGACTTCCACTTATACTTGGTTGATCACTCATCTCCAAGTTGAGTGGACAAGTGGTTGGTTGTTTTTATTCCTATGGTCAATTCATTACCAGATTAAAAGGGGCACGTTTGTTCAAAGCAATTCGTCTTTCCATAGCGTTAGAGTTTTGAATTTGGCATAAAAGACAACATGCTATTCTGAGAACCGACCAGACATTGACATAGCTCCATATTAATATATAAGGATCAAACAAAGATTAGATATTAAATTTGGCATACTATCATATGGTATTATTTAGTATGTTAAACAATTTTATTAAGTGGAAAATTTGAAAGTGTGATTAGTAGTGGTAAATTGATTGTTATTAGCATAATTACTATGCAAGATATTGATGGGTCAAGTTTCCTTAATTGTTGGAAAGATGTAAGAGACAATATTTTTATTTAATTTAATAAATGATATATAAGGAAAAACCAAGTTAAAAAGAGATGGTCATGAATCCATGAGTGTGGAAAAAATTGGAGCTAAATCTAGGCATGAAAGGACATGTGTCAGAAGTCAATTTTGATGATTGACACACCTTGAAACTCATGGATTTCTAAAGCTGTGAATTTCCTAAGTAAGGAAAGGGGCTTGAGGAAACTAACACTTAAGCAAGAAAAAATAAATGCACATGTGTGAGGAGGTAGGACACTTCTTAGCATGTGGGATGAAAGAAAGAAATTTTGTTGTTGGAAGGAAAATGATATTTTGTTAGAATAACAGAGTTATCAAGGAGTTGTTGTGTGAGCATTGAGGTGTTAGGAAATAGTTGAAGAGACGAAATTTGTTGGATCGGGAGTCTCATTGTCCCTTATGGATTCATTACCAGAATTGAGAGTGATTAGATCAAATGATTTGGGAGATCCATTCTATGACTGGGTGGAACGGATTGAGAGTGATTAGATCAAATGATTTGGGAGATCCATTCTATGACTGGGTGGAACTTTGTTTCTCCTTATGTTTTCCAGGTTTCAATTTGAATTTGTTTACTGAGTTTTAAATGTTTCTTCATAAAATATGGTATTGCATAGTGTTAATAGTTGATGTGATATTTGGTGGTGATTTTTTTTTAAATAATATCTCATATATATGGAACAATAGCTTGGATTTGAAAGGATTTAGATTAATTTTTTCATAGAAAATAAGAAATACATGATATGACTACTTACATAATGTATAATAAACCATACATAATGTATAATAAACCATTTGAGATTGAAATTCTTGAAAATTTTTGTTGTAACCAACACTCTTACAAGTCTAACTTCACAATATAAATTTAGAAAATATTAAATGTGCACCATTCATATGTTTCCATTACAATAGGATAAGTAATAACATTGTTTGCAATTTAAAATTACATTATTGGCTAGTGTCCATCAACATAATGGTTTATCACTCTATCTTATCCAAAAGTTTGATTTATAAAGGAACCCAATTACCTTTCCTTCCTTCCTTTTCTCGTCCACATGTGTTTAAATAAATTAAAACTGTGAAGAATAAAAAAAAAAATTAATCACAATTTACACAATGAAAGACTAGAACAACTACAAAGGAAAAGTTGAGTAGAAACAGATAATAATTAGACGTGTGATTGAATCTAGCAGTGGCTGTACATGAGATTTCACAACCAAGTTTTACATTGGGAAAACGACGGAGTTGAGTGCAATTAAAATTATGGGTACCTCGCATCAAAATTGAGGCCCATCGTTGGCTCAAAATTATCCATTAGAAAAATATTATAAGAAGAGATAGAAAATATTTTTTTTTAATAATTTTAAAAGTTATCGAAATAATGATAATATAACTTCCAAAGGAACAATTGGTAAATCGAAATAACTACTATGTAAATCAAATACTAAGGAAAGAACAGGAAAGAATGTGGGTCACATAAAACTACCTATGCTTATACTCAAATAAATCTATTAAATCTATAGGAAAAAACCTAACTACTACAATACCTAGAATGCATATATGTAAATATGGGATAGTGTGTAAGTAGTTGTGAAGGGTAGTCATAATCAGAAGACTATTGGGTCCCTTACCTGTAATTAAAAGTGTACATAGTTGCTTTGATGAGAATGATACTTTGAGCCCAAACACCTACTTTGGTATGACTTGGAGGAAAAATAAGAACACAATAATTTAAACCACGACTCAAGTTACCAAAATCGAAAGTTCTTTGTGAAGATATATTTATTAAATAATGTTACCAGAACCGATAAGTTTTGGGGAAGACTTATATATTACATATATTTGGAAAAGGGTAAATTCATTTGGACCACCGGTATCACACGATCATGGCTATTAACCTTCGATGAATTCAAAGAAAAAATTAAATACTTGGATGACGATTATGGTATTTATATAACTGCAACATTTGAAAATCCAACTCTGTGTATATATATATATAGAATGAGACTACGAAATAAATAATGAATTCTGGGTAGATTTAATCAGTTCTAAGTATTACAAAAGGATAAAAAGGAGTTAAATGCGATAGAAGGGTGCCATGGAAATCATGGTTGCCAAAATGGCTTAATGTAACCCCGAGTATCGTTCAATCCAACTTGTTTGAACTGGAGTTGTGAAAATTCAACCTCTCGTTACTTGAGCTTACCACCCATGACCACAATTACAGTATAAGTATTAACAAAGAGTAATATCACATAAGATTTGAGAGGAATGGCCAATACCACTCAACTTACTCTGGATAAAATACTAAACAACGAATACTTGATAACAACTAGAGTTATAACTATGAATAATCAATTAAAATACCTACAACTCTTCTTAACTCAAGAGATAGTCTACCATGCAGAGAGAAGGTTATAATATGGGAAATGACTTTAAAGAAGAAAAATGATAACGATAAGTCTCGAAGTAACTCTAAGACAACCCTGTATAATAAATATCCATTTCTTTTATTTTTTTTTGTCAGAATTATCACTGGAAGAGAAAACAAAGACAAATCCCTTACATGCGGACTCGTGGTATGAAGCTAATATTGTTGTTACGATATCTCTAATAGATAGGGTAACCAAGCTAAAACCCTTGAGACGATCGTTGTTCATAGAAGACACCAAGACAATGCATAGGTGGATGGTGTATACGAGAAGGCCATTGTTGTGTTTCAGATGATTTTTCTTGACAACACTCGTGGCTAACAGTGAGATTTTTCCGTCAAAGTAGATGAGTCGAACCTAACCTAGAAGCCAAGAGAAAAGAATACCAATAAAACATAGAGTTCGAGACTTATTAGGTGTAGTATCAAAATAATTCTTCGAGCCCCTCCCATGTACCACCTTGACTTCCTCAAATGTGTAAAGTGTGAATCCCATTTGAACACATAGACGTGGCATAGAAGGGTTGGGTCACCTCTTTTCAAATATCTTATATGTTAGGTTAAAAGTTTAATACACATTGATTATCTTATCAACTCTTCCCTACACCTAGTAGATGAGGTAGGGAGCCTTCGTAGCACCTGAGTTTCCATGATACATCTTACTTTATGAATTAGTGCTTCAAAAATAAACCAAATTGCATTAAAGGTAAAGGACTATAAAACAATAGTGTTAAGGTTGTGTCAACGGATATGAAACATTACAAGGGGTAAACGTATAATAGTCGACATTACAATGCACACAATTACAAAGTACTTATTATGAGTGAACTTAAATGTAATATGTTTTCCTTAGGAGGAATTCACAAGATAATGAACATTGGCCTTAGCCAATTCTTATATTTATTGTATTTGGTATATATAACTTATTAGATGTTGGTTGTAATTATGTAATTTACTTTAGTAAAATAAAATAATTTTGTTTATGGTTAGGGGTATATTAAATATGGTATCAGACCAAAGGTTGACAACACTATACTTTTATGGGTGAGATAAGAGCTCTAAATTTTGTTTGATTTCTACTCTATTAACAAGAGAAATAAATTTTTATTTTTGTATGGCACGGTGTAATATTCTATATACAATATAGTATGTAAAACATAAATATTTAGCAAGTAATGGTAGAACAACAATAATGTAACCAGATCAATATCATAATAATATCATAATAACACCAAAAAGAGCACCTTTATTACTGATAACAATGTTCACTTGCCTCTTCGAGGGGCAACCTCCACTAGAGAAGATATCTATTACAATAATATCCAAGACAAAACTTCTGATACCCTCTGTTCCTATTTATAATAGATATATCTATCCAAAATAACAATATAGAGGAAGATCCTTCTAGAAGTGGAGGCTTCGATTAAGTCTTTTTACATTTGACTTATTATTTCTTATTGCTAGGCCTTATTAATATTGGAATTTATTACATGGAAATATATTATTCTACCTACATGAGGGGTTAGGGACGTTAGGTCCCTAACATGTACTCCCCCTTAAAAACAACCTTGTCATCAAGCCTTGAGATGAGGAAATTGGTGCAAAATGGTAGATGGTTCCCAAATTCCATTTGTTCGACTTGTATCTTTCCACTGGACTAACACTTCCTTGATGGTGCACTGATGAAGACGACATTCACGTTGGTCCAACACTACTTGTGGGTAAAACTAGATGGAGAGTTCTTCATCCAACTCGAGAAGGTTGGTTTGAGTCTAACACGTAGTTCCAATCACCTTCTTTAAGAAGGAGACATGAAAAATAGGATGGATCTTAGAATGACTAGGAAACAATAACCAATAGGCCACCTATCACACATGCTTGAGAACCGTATAAGAACCATAAAATTTGGGCTCTATTTTATGAAAATGGTTGGCCTTAAGTGAAGTTTGACTATAATGTTGTAGTTGAAGAAACACCTTCTCTCCTTCAAAAAATTGACGTTCGAAGCCACCTTGATATGCCTGTTGCTTCATGTGATTCTGGTCCATGACCAAATTGTCTTTGAGGTTACATAGAATATCCTCTGAAAATGTAAGTGTTCGATCAAACACTTGGACCTTTGAAACACCTAGAAGGTATGAGAGAAATGAAGGTGTTGTTTGTCCATATACTGCTTCAAAAGGAATCATGCGAGTAGTTGTATGGTAAGACATATTGTACCACCATTCAACTAGTGGTAACCGTTGAGCCCACTGATTTTTCCTTTCAGATGAAAAAAAGGTAAAATATGTTTCCAAAAAAATGTTGACAACTTCAGTTGGAACATCAGTCTATGGATGATAAGCTGTGCTGAGATGAAATTGGGTTCCCTATAGCCTAAACAATTCTTGCCAAAAATCACTAGTGAAAGAGGGATCTCAATTAGAAACAATAGAATGAGGCATGCCATGAAGCTTCAAGACATGATCCATGAAAAGTTTAGCCACAGTGGAGGCGTTAAATGGGTGTTGAAGAGAACATAAATGACCATACTTGGAAAGAATATCAACGACCACCATGATTACTGAATTATTTCCTGATTTAGGTAATCCCACAATAAAATCCATAGATATATCCCTCCAAATAGCAGGTGGAATCAGAAGAAGTTGTCGTGTGCGAAGAGATTTTACTTTTTCACCCTTTTTGCATTGAAAAACATCACATTCTTCCACGTAACTGTGAACATATTGTTTCATACCATCATAGAAAAAAAAGGTTTGAACCGGTCATAGGTTTTGGTAAACCCTAAGTGCCTAGTTGTGGGTGTAGTGTGAAGCTCAGAAAGCACCATGGATTTAATTTGTGACCTTTTACTTAAATAGAAATGGCCTTTGTAGTGAATCTCATCATTGTGCCAAGAGTACCCTATGGAAACTGGAGAATTGTCTTGCAATTGTTGGATCAGATGCAAAGTTTTGGAATCTTGTAGCCATTCTTGACGAATAACTTGGAGCCAATCTCATACAATGAAGGAGAGGGAAAAAAGGGACCCTTCATATTCATATTTTCTTTAAAGAGAACTAGCAACTACATTTTCTTTCCCTTTCTTGTAAATGATATCATGATCATATCCACAGTTCTTAGTCACACATTTCGTTGCTCCGAGGAGGAAGGGTGTTGCTTCATAAAATACTTGAGGCTTTGATCATATGTCTTAATTTGGAAATGTTTCCCAAATAGATAAGGGCAACAGAGATCTATTGCATTCAGAATATCTAACGTTTCCTTTTCATATATTGATTGACCAAAATTTCTCTCTAACATTTGTTTGATGGTAAAGGAAGAAGGCCAACCATCTTTCATATAGACTGCTATAATTCCTCTCCTGGAACCATCACATTCCAGGACAAAAGTCTTTGTGAAATTAGAAAGGGCCAAGACAAAAGTTTCTTCAGAAATGAAATGATGAATAAAATTATGGGTACTTCCATTGAAAACAAGGATGATGCCATTATGATGCTTGATGTAACCAATTAGCTTGAGGGTTTGTGGATAAGACAATCTATTGAGAGAAATCAGGGAAATGACAGATTCAAGTTTGGGAGGGTCAGAGGATGGGTTAATGTCAGTGGGTTTAGGTGAATCGACCACAGGGGGGCCTTGACATCATATTCAAAAACATCCTCGGAGATAGCCATCAAAATAATTTTTTCTTGCACTTGTCCCTAGGAAAAAAAATTCCATCACAATTATAAAAAATTCCCCTGAGTTGGCATTCAACCATTTCTACCCTGGTCAATTTATGGATCTTTAGTGGAGTGGAAGGAGGAGTGGGAGTGACTAGTTTAGGGAGAGAAAGAAATGATGTTTTTATTATTTGAGAAGAGACAAACTTTTGTTCTTACTTAGCTATTTTAGTAGCTTCTTTGAGGTCGATCCATGACGAAAAGTACATGAATCAAATCCTTGAGGAAACTGATAAAACATTCTCGGAAAAAAACATCAAACATGCCCTCTGTGTGAAAAGACAATTGCTCAAAAGGAACTATAAATTCTTCTACTATTCCAGAATGTTTCAACTTTTTCAAGCGGCATAAATGGTTGGTATTAATGTCAAATATTTCATAAATATATTCCACAAATTGTGTCCAAGCCACATACCCTTGGAAGGCATTTTTCTCCATTTGAAACGTTCTTGATATAAATGGAGAACACCATACCAAATTTTTTCCAACTCATCTGTAATTCCATGCAAAGATAAATAATGTTCCATTTGAGTTACCCAACCAGTGGGATCCAAGCCATCAAATTTGTTCACATCCACATGCGGAAGGCGTAGGTCACGCTGAAAGTTATGGGGCCAAAAAGTCTAGGAATTGGAGGAAGTTTCACCTTCAAAGTGAAAATGTAGTTCAAAGGAGGTAAGGTCTACAACGATATTCATCTTGGCACAAACCATGTTAGCGAAGGATGGAAGCTAGGTAGTGATGTCTTGTTCAATGGTTTCCATTTTTCATCTACAAAGGAATGAATTTTTTATTGATGGTGGAAATAATGGCATTGAGTTGCCTGTGTTCCTGTTGGGTCTCTCTGAATGTAGAGGACAAGTAATTGAAGAAGGCGTCCAATTATTAGCTACAGGTGTGGGCCAAGATGAAGAAGGAACACGGAAAGGGATGGGTGGGACCAAAAAAAAAATGGGTTATGGGTGAAGGGTATCATGATGATCATGGTGATGAGGGGAATCTAGTGGGGTAACGCCCAAATAAGGGTGTCAAAAAGGGGTCAGTTCCATGGGAAAAAAAAATGTTGAAAAATGATAGGTATGGCTTCGATCAGGGAGAAGAGAGGAATCGAAAGAATACTGCAGTGATGAAATTCCCAAATAATGGTGCCAACATTATCCATACATTTTCCATAGATTATCCATACTGCAGTTATACTCTGATCTAAAGAATATTGCAGTGTTGAAATGACTAAACTCTTAATAAGAAGAAATATGTAGTAATTTCACAACCAGAATGAAGGAGGCACAATTATGTATCAATAGATCTTTTATGTTCTATTTCTATTTCCATCCCAAGGGTTAGGGTATGAAGGGTGTCTACATATAAGGGTTTCCCCTATTCTATAGTTCTATGATATACATCAAGGGTCAAACATTAGTACTCAACCCAATATCTCAGGGAACCAACTAAGCGGGCTAGACCATGCCCTTAGCCATATTGCCTGACTACCCAGGTACTAGAGAGTATCTTACCGAGTGTTTTTTTCAGTGGAACTATTACAGTTAGGAGATTGATTGGTTTATATATGGAGGGATTCAAGATATCTAGGTCGATATTTATACAAGTGTTCTTTGATGCGCTACCACTCGAAGTGGTACCAACATGTGTTACAAAGGTGGCCAACATACGTGTGCTTAAGTACCACTTGTATTTCCTACATGTATTACTCCCTCACTGTGATTTTATGCACATAACAGTAGATATATGTAGCTTTAAGACGTGAGAATACCCTGAAAAAAAATAACCCACAATTTCCTGTTGAGGAAAATGCTCTAATACCACTTGTAATATTTAAGATATAATATAATATGCAGAACAAAAATATTTAGAAAGAAATGGTAGAACACCAATAATGTAACCAAATCAACATCATAATAATAATAGAATAACACCAGAAAGAGCACCTTTATTATTGATAGAAATGTTAACTTTCCTTTTCGAGGGGGCAACCTGCAGCAGAGTAGAGATCTATTACAATAATCTCCAAGACAAAAATTTGCATCATCTCTACTCCTATTTATACTAAATCTATATATCCAAAAGAATAATCTAGAGGAATATCCTTCTAGAAGCAAAAGCTTCTATTAGGTATTCTTACATTTGACTTATTCTTCCTTATTAATAGGCCTTATTAATATTGGAATTTATTACATGGAAACATATTATTATACCTACATGAGGGGTTAAGAAGGTTAGGTCCCTAACACAGGGTAATAGTCAATCTGTACAAACATGTCTATGCAAAATGGAGATGAAATTAATCACGAAGAAAATCAAAACCAACCAAACCTTCAACAGAAAAGTGAAAGGAGTTCAACCACACAAGTTTTGGAAACTATGAGAAATCTCATCGTAGAACTTCATACCTTTAAAGACGATAATGATAAAATTAAGAGAAAACAAGAAGAGCAATAAGAATTGAATGAATATTGTTGTGAAGTATAGTTGAGAAGAGTGAGTAAAAGAGAACATATGCAATTAAAGATACTAGTAAAATGTCATCTTAAAACTAAAGTATGGAATCTAAATCATATCACAAGTCATCAACTAATACTAAACCGATTGAAGAACAATAAACACATCCTACAAATAAAGGAAACAACTAGATCATTTATAAGGTGAGTTTAAGAAGGTAAAACCCTCAACTTTTGATGGGGAGTCAAAAACAGGTGAGGAAGAAGAAGCTTGGTTGATAGATATTAATAAGTACTTTTAGATCTATAATTACTCCAGTAATATGAAGGTTAGAATGACCATTTATAATTTCAAGGGAAAATCTAGTATCTAGTCGCAAGACTTAAAATTGGTTGAAGGATTGAAAGAGAAAAGAATGGAATGGTCATATTTCAAAAAGTGTTTCAAGAAACAATACCTTCCGAAAAGCTACAATGAGAGAGAGACAAAGGAATTTTATGAATTGTGACTATGAAAAGTGTTTATGGATGATCTAATTAATAATTTTTTAGATCTATTGATATTTGTACCTTATATTAAAGGATAAAGTCAAAATTCATATATTCTTAAGTTGTTTACCACAATTTTATAAGGAAAGAATTGAATTCGATAATCCTAAAACATTGAATGAAGTCTTTAGGAAAGAAAGAATCTGTTATGATCAATATAAACAAAGATATGAAACTCCCAAGGCATGGAAAGATAGGAAACAAGATAAATTGAATCAACAGAAGAAATGTTTCAAACCAGCTCCTTACCGTAACATGTCAAAGGGATTTCAAAAGAGCGAATATTCATCTAACACACATCAATCTCAAGGAGGGAATAAACCAGTTAACTTGGGATTCGAAAATATATCAGATGGCCGCAAGGAACCCCTGAAATGTGGGGAATGTGGAGAATGCAATATAAAAAGGAATTGTCCATGCTTGAACCCAACAAATAGAACTTGAATAACCAATCTGTAGGAAGTTACAACCATTGGGGATATTGGGAAAAGTATACACATAATTAATGTTTCTCTAGAAGGGAGACAAGTGGATCATTAGTCTATAGTGGTGGAAATTGAAGGTAAACTACAAAATAAACAAATCTCCATATTAATAGATCCAGAGGGAAGATTGAGTTACATAAGTCCATCTTTAGTAGAGAATTGTAAGATGGAAAAAGTGTAAGACCCTAAGTCTCGGTTAGTGCAATTAGCCACTGGTACTAAAAGAAACGTAAGAGAGTATGTTTCTAAGTGTAATATAGGAATAATTGATCAAAGTATTGTGGTTAATTTAAATGTGTTACCCTTAGGATCATATGATATTCTTATTGGAATGAATTAGTTGGAATCACACAAAGTTTTACTAAACTGTTATGAGAATTCATTTGTATACCAAGATGAAAATGGTATAAACATAACTGCTAAGGAACTAAGAAAACCAATTTCAGTAAGACAAATATGAACCATGCAGCTTAAAAAATGCATAAGGAAAGGGTGTCAACTATATGCAATTCAGGTGATGAATATACAAAATTATAATGAAAAATCAAAATTAGAATATAATTTCATTTTACAAGATTACAAAGATGATTTTGCCGAAGAAATACTAGAGTTACCTCCACAGAGAGAAATAGATTTCTCTATTGACTTATTACCAAAATCTTCGCCTGTTTCAAAATCACATTACGAGATGAGTATTATTGAGTTAATAGAGTTAAAAACATAGATACATGAATTATTAGATAAAAAATATATCAGACATAATGTTTCACCATGGGGAGCACTAGTTTTGTTTGTTAAAAAGAATAATGGGACATTCAGGTTATGTATTGATTATCGACAGTTAAATAAAATGACGATTAAGAATGAATATCCTCCACCAAGAATTAACGACCTATTTGATCATGTAGGAGGAGATAAAATATTTTTTTAAGTTGGGTATAAGATCAGGTTATCATCAAATTGTAATTAACTACAAGAATATTAATAAAACAACTTTCCAAACACGATACAAACACTATGAATTTGTAGTAATTCTATTCGGACTCACAGACACACTAGGAATTTTTATGTGTTCAATGAACAACACATTTAGTAAGCACCTATATAAGTTCGTCCTGATATTTATTGATGATATTTTGATTTATTCAAAAAATGAATAAGAACATGAATATCACCTAAGAATAGTTCTACGAACGTTACGAGAACATAAACTATACACCAAATTTAACTATTGTGACTTCTATCATAATAAGATACATTACTTGGGGCATGTTATTTTAGAGGATGGGATAATAGTAGATCTAGAAAAGATAAATGAAATTGTAGAATGTCCTACACCCATGAACATTGTAGAAATACAATCTTTTATGGGGATAATAGGTTATTACAGGCACGTTATTGAAAATTTTTCCAAAATCGCTTTTCCTATTAAATCCTTATAGAAAAAGGGGGTAAAATTTATTTGGTCACAAGAATAATAGGAAAGTTTCAATAAGTTAAAAGAACGATTAACCATCACATGCATTCTTAAGGTCGTTGTACCTTATAAGGATTTTACTATATGTATTGATGCTAGCAAGGAAGGGTTAGGCGAAATTGTTTCACAAGAAGGACATGTGACTGTTTAAGAATCAATAAATTTAAAGGATCATGAGCGTAACTATGTGACAAATGACTTAGAGTTAGCATATTTGATTCACACATTAAAGATATGGCATCATTACTTAACAGGAAGGAAATTTTTTATTTTGACAGATAACAGTGGTATAAAATATTTGTTAAATAAGCAAGGATTAAATACACGATAGGAAAGGTGGCTTGAATTCTTAAGAGAATTTGATTTTGAAATGAAACATATTAAAGGGAAGGAAAATAAAGTTGCAAATGAACTTACTAGAACAACAAGTAATACATATGAGATAACAATTAGTAAAACAAATAGTGACTTCTATGATAAAATTAGCTCTGCAAGTATAATGGACAATGAATATATAAAGATAAAGGAAAACCTACTGAAAGGTGAAGGGAAAATAATCAGGACATATTTCAAAATCAATAAAGATGAAATTCTTAGATTAAGAAACACAATTTATATACCGAATCCAATGGATTTAAAACTAATGATTCTAAATGAAATCCATAAAAATCCTTATTCAGGCCATACTAGATATCAAAAAATGGTTACAACACTAAGAAAATAGTTGTATTGGCCTAAAATGAAAATTGATACAATTGACTACTTCTCTAAGTGTTTATAATGTCAACAGGTAAAGGCAGAACACCAACATCCAGTTGACTTATTGTATCATTTTCCTATACAAGAAAGGAAATGGGAGGTCATATCAATGGATTTTATTACAGGTTTTCATAAAACACAAAGACAACTCGATTCAATCATGGTATTAGTGGAAAAATTAAGTAAATGTACTCATTTTATACCTATGAAATCCACTTACAAGGTTGTGCATATTGTTGAATTTTTTATGAAAGAAATTTTTAAATTACATGGAATACCAAAAAAGGTGATTTTTGATAGTGATGTTAAGTTTACTTAAAGATTTTAGAAGGCATTGTTTGTAGGTTTGGAAACTCAACTAAACTTTCTTACCATTTACCATCCTCAAATCGATGGACAAAATCAACGTACTAATAAAATTATCGAAGACATGCTATGAATGTACATGATGTATAAACCAACAAAATGGGAAGGTTTCTTACATTTAGTAGAATTTTCCTATAACAATGGTTATCATGCCTCATCCAAAATGATTCCATTTGGAATTATTTACGGAAGTAAATGTACGAATCCTATTAGCTGGGGAAATCTAGTTGATACAATCATGGTTGGACCATATATGTTACAGGAAATGGAGTTGATTGTTAAAAAGGATCAACAAAACTTAAAAGTTTCACAAGATAAAATTAAAAGTTACATAGATCTAAACAGATTACATAAATAATTTTATGTCGATGATCATGTTTATCTGAGGGTTAAAGAGAAAAATTGCTCATGAAAACTTGGGATATGTACAAAATTGGCACAAAGATTTTGTGGAGCCTTCGAAGTGTTAGCTCAAGTTGGTCCCATGGCATATCATCTAGAACTACTCACAAATTTTAAATTTCATAATGTCTTTCATATATCGTTGTTAAAGAAATATGTTCATGATCCTACTCATGTGATTTATTGGAACTTGTTGCAGGTGGAACCAGAAGGTGAATTCCTGATGAAGCCTTTACGTATTATGGACAAGAAAAAACGTTATTATGGAATTGAGTCATCACACAGGAAAAGGTTCAATGGAAGCACTTCAATCCCGAAAAATCTACCTGGGAGTTGGAGGATGTCATGAGAAAGACATATCCAAATTTGTTCCTAGAATGATCGGAAGAGATAAATACAAACATTGACGAAAATGTTAAATTCAAAGGGGAGAGTATGTAATATCCCCAAATAAATTATTTAGTAGGTTAAATAATTTCCTTAATTCGAAAATTTGAAATTGTGATTAGTAGGATAAAATTGATTGTTATTAGTATAATTACTATGCCTTTCCTTTCCATGTCATGCCATGCCATGGATTGGAAAGGACTGGCATGGCATGGCATGCCAAGGCATTCATTAAGTTAATTTAATAACAAAATAATTCCATCCATGTATCATACCTTATTTGTTTCCTAAAAAAATAATTCTTGTACTAAATGAACAACTTCAATACATAAAAATTACAATAAAAGGATTCATTAAGAATGTAAACAAATTGGTATCCCATCTATCTTAATTAAAAATAATTGCATGAGAATTTCAATTTCATAACATAAGCTCTCTTTATTCATATGTCTAAGGTATTTTCATAGCTGTGAAACATGGATTATAATAATTAATAGGATTTACCTAGACATAGACCTAGGCCTAGATCTTGTCTTTCCTTGCCATGTCTAGATTTGCGTATCCTTGTTATTTCTTGTCTTTCCTTTCCTTGTATTACATCTCTTTTCCTTTCCTTTCATTTCCATACCTAGACCTAGATGTATACCAAGACATTTCCTTGTCCTTCCATTCCATGTCCTTGAATGGTCTGAGGAGGTGAGTTGTAACTCACGATAAAATTCAAATCGAGACTAAGATAGATGAAGTGCATGTTGCATTGGATCTGGAGTACTGGGTTATAGCTAGCGGGGCCCATCCATTGTCATTCCATTGACTAGAAAACCATTTGTTGGAGGATCTCTAGAACTATGGTTTTTCTCAATGAGGCATAGTGCAATTTCTGAACAAGAGGTTGATTTCAAGAACATTATGTAGGGAAATTGTGGGTAGTGTAGTGATGTGGGCCTTGGAAAAATAATTGTGCAGGAGATTACAAAACTCTGTTATGTTGTTTGGTTTGGATTTAATGCCCCTGGACCAAAGTGTCGACATGTCCCTGAATGGATTGAGGAGGCTAGTTGCAACTCGTGATAAAACTTAAACCAGGACTGGGATGGATGAACCATCCGTTGCATTGGATATGAGGCACCAGATTTTAGTTAGTTCGGACCATCCATTATCATTATGTTGACCAAAAAACTGTTTTTTGGAGGATCTATGACACTATGGTTTTTATCAATGAGGCATAGTGAAATTTATGAACAAGAGGTGTATTTTCAAAAACATTGTGCTAGGAAATTGTGGGTAGTGTAGTCACGTAGGCCTTGGAAAAAAAGACGTGCAGGATCTTATGACACTTCGTTATGCTACTCAGTTTGGATTTTATGCCCCCGAACCAAAGTGTCGACATCTCCCTCAATAGCTTGAGAAGGCAAGTTTCAACTCACGATAAAAATAAAACCAAGACTTGAATGGAAGAACCATTTGTTTCTTTAGATCATGGGCACTGACTTTGAGCTAGTGGGTCCCATCCTTTGTCATTTCGTTGACCAAAAAAATACTTTTCGGAGAATATTTGATGCTATGGTTTTTCTCAATGAGGCATAGCACAATTTCAAAATGAGAGGTCGATTTTTAAGAACAGTGTGCTCAGAAATTGTGTGTAGTGTAATCATGTGGGCCTTGGAAAAGCAAATTTTCAGGATCTTACAAAACTCTTTTATTTTGCTCGGTATGGATTTTATGCCCCAAGAAAAAAGTTATAACATGTCCCTGAATGGCTTGAGGAGGCATGGAAAGGCAGGTGAGGCATGGCATGGAAAGGTAAGGCAAGGCATGGAATGGAATGGAATGACATGACATGGAAAAGAAATGCATGGCATGGAATGGCATGGAAAGTGAAGGAAAGGCAAGGCATGGCATGGAAAGGAAAGGAAAGTGAAGGAAAGGTAAGGAAAGTGAAGAAAAGGGATGGAAAGGTAAGGAAAGTGAATGCAAGGAAAGTGTAACAAACCTCCTTATTACGACGAAAACCCTCTTATAACAAGTGAAAAATTATTTTTTTTGTGTGTGAGAGGGTGTGTACAAGGATAATGAATACATTTGTCTCTGTGTCGCCATGTGATGATGAACCCGACACATGCAATGTGATGACATCATAAAGATCTACGAGACACATAAACATATGTCCGCAATGAACAAAAATCAACCGACGAAATAATAAGAATGATTGCCCATCCATCCTACCCTGCAATGGTTAGGACCTCCAAGACACATAAGCAACGCTCAAGCCCAGGTTCCCATCAATTTTAACCATTTAAGGTCTTAGGGATGGAAATTGTTCTAAGGAACATGGAGGTGTCTACATCCCACCTGACACAATAGACCAAGCAATAGATGTTACAACCAAGTACAACAATAATAAATAAACATTCATGTCCTCCACGGAAGGCGCAAGTCAGAAAGGACTCCGACAACAACCAACCATTGTTTAAGCCTCAACAATTACTATGACTCAAATTGGCATTAAAGGAATATCAATCACTCCATATGATTTCCATTAGTCGACGAGTTACCAATTCCAACATTAATATAATGTACATTCAATTAAATGAAAATATCCATTTACTAACTCATAATAACTTATTGTACTTAATTCAAGGACATTACCTTTTGTATTTTGTTGGTAACACTATAAATTTACAATATCATTTCCATAAAATAATAACAACCTTACATCTTATATCATGCTAACCTTGCAATAAATTTCAATTACAGTGCATCTTATATGTTATCAAATAACAATAAAACCACAATACCCTTTTCCATACATGATAACCATATTACTTTTTATATTGTAAAAGCTTGCAACTAAAGTAACTAAACTATAAATGCTAACATCCTTAACATTACCATAAATGACAACATATATTATAAAATCTTTGCAACTAAAGAAACTAAACTATAAATGATAACATCCTTAAAATTACCATGAATGACAACATATAATATAAAACATTACACTACTCTGACATTATCATGAACAATGATAGTATTGAAAATTAGCATTCCGTAAATATTAGTATTAACATTAAACATTACGTTACATTAACATTCCATTAACATTAACATTCCATTACATTCAAAATAGAACACATAAAATATCATGATTCTATGGAAAGAAAAATAGAACTATTCCATTTATAAGAATAGAAAACAAAGATAGCTTTATATAACCAACATTCCCTTTTTTAAGAACTTGTTCTTAATTCAACGAGAACCAATATTATATTTAACTCTCGACTTCTCCCTATACAATCTTTAGGGTAATAAACCGTCCATAATCTAAGGCCACTATACAATGATCCCTCATTAAGAGCTAACGAGGTTATTTGATTTCTGATTTAACCAATACAACACAGTGATTAGACAATTTCCAGCTATCATTAAAATAAATAAAGAGGCGAAGGAACAAGGCGCTTTAAGATCCAGTGTCCAGGTATTAGGTAAGGCAAGAACAAGGCACTAACTTGCCATAATAGCAACATTAAGAAAATCATGTTGACTATTATTCGTGTTGTCTGAAAGCCCAATAGTAAAGATAAAAATAAAAGGTTTTAAGGCTGGAGGCGTTTCATAGGGTATTGCTATCTAATAACAGATATGGTTTCTCGTGTTATGGAAACTGCAAGGAGATCTCTATACTCCATATTAACGACATAAAATAGCAATCCGAGCATAACCTACCAATGCATGTTGATTGGTTGGTCGACTGAAATGCTAGCGCACACCAGCAGGGTTCCAACCATTAGTTCGCATTGATTCTCTCTTAATTTTATTTTATTTATCTATAGAGTTAACCTCTGGAATTTGGAGTTTATCCACCTGCATAAAAATTTTAGAAGAAAAACCCACCTCGTGAGTGGTGAACAATCGACTAAGGGTTACCATGTGCTTAGGCAGCTGACAGAGGGCACTAAAGATCCGAACAACAACAGGGTCAATGGGTAATCTCTCCAGGGAGGGTGGGGAGTGACTGATGGGTAAAAATGCCTAAAATATGCTCTCACAAATAACCTAACTTAACTACTAAAGAGGGCACAGTGTATGATAAATTAGCTTCTACACTTCCTAACTCCTGACCCCTCTGAGGCACACGTACCTCAATCCTTGGCAGATAAAATTGAAGGGAGAACTCAGAAGGATGTGAATCGAGCAAGGTGTCTCGATAAGCCTGAAAGGGTGAGCATATTACTGGTGGAATAACCTTATACGATCATTCAAGCTTCGCTATCTAAGGTTTGTTGTAACTAGGATACCATTGTATAGTTAAAAAAAACAAGGGTTTCCAAGTGAAATAAAACTTTGGAATGATAGTAGGTAAAGCCATCCCAATAGTAAGTTCATTGTCAAGATTTTAATGAAAAAATGTGGTTCAAACGGTGGTCAACCAGAAGAACACCTACCACGTATAAATCGAAATCTTGGGGATTTAGAAAGGAAACATCGTCAAGCTTATCACTTTCATTTAAACTAATTAATGCTAGGAGCTAAAGGTCAAAGTAACACTGTATCGTTAACCTCCACTGAGGGTAACAATCTATACGACTGGGCAACCAAAAGGGGGAAAAAAGATGGGTCAAAATTGAAGGTTGTACCTTTATTACTTTTATTTAAATTATGTCCAAGGGAAAAGGGGAGATGCATGCCCGGCAGAAGAAGGACGTTGGGCAGAAGGCCTTTGATTAATTAGAATGCAAAACCAAAAAAAAAATCTAAACAGATGCATCAAAAAGGGGGTTTTACAACTCTGCCAATAACATATCAGAAATTCATTGAACCACTTTCCAGTAAAAAAAATGCTTCCATTCAAAACAGACCTCTAGTTCTAGCTCGAATAAGTTTCATAATAAAACACACATAAACTACTAGCAATAAACAATTTCAATAAATTTCAAATGGAACTTTAATAAGTCTATCTAATATTTTTCAAATCAATAAGCAATCCAAGCGTAAGTCCAAATCATTCTACTCTACAATTTATAAGAGCATACATTTGCCTCTTTGCCTACCTCGAATGACATCCACGCGCTCCGTGTAGCTCCCGCTCGCCGACCGTCGAGACCTCACTGGTACCTCCTAGCCAATGCTAGGGGTACTCTGCTTCCCCCTTAGCCCCCTGAGATGCAAAGGGGCCACACACTATCCTGATGGTACATCTAGCTCCCAGCTCACCTCACAAGGTTGAGCTACCACTCCTATCTGAGCTAGGAAATCCCAACTCCCCACAAGTAATCAGTCAAGTCACAAATCTGGCAAGATAACGTTACGCTAATAGCCCATCCCCAACTTCCTCCTCCTTCCTCTCTTTTATAGATTTTTAGAACTTCCAAACATTCCCTAAATCTCATTTAATTTAAGTTTTAATAAAATTTCTTCTAATAATTCTCCTTCGTACAAGTGTCGTCCATCCCCCACTTTCCTCCAACAATTATTTTCTTTAAATTAATAATTGTCTCATTTCCCTCACCCACCTAGAGTTGCTCCTAAATTTAATCCTAGGTGTCCCTAGATTCCCTCTGAGGTTTTAAATAGTTTCCCTAAAATTAAAATGCTAAGTCAGTTCAAAATTAGAAGGTTCTTGAATGCA
Organism: Picea glauca; assembly: GCA_000966675.3. Taxonomy (NCBI): domain Eukaryota; kingdom Viridiplantae; phylum Streptophyta; class Pinopsida; order Pinales; family Pinaceae; genus Picea; species Picea glauca. Next base: position 248,867 of record JZKD02S0334633.1, on the reverse strand, counting down.
TATTCTTTACTAAGTTGACCTCTTGCCTTTTACCATAAGTTCCCTCTTTCCATTTTTTCATGTCACTTCCATTCCTTAGTTTCCTATTTTTTTATTATTCCCTTCTTTCCCCTTTTTATTAGAGCCAAAAATGGTACTTGCGCAAATTAACCTCTTTTCCTTTTTATTGATAATTTAATATCTTTTACACTTTCACAAGTTAAATGATTAAATTCTTCTTTACAATTTAAATCCACTGATTTTAATTAAATTCTTACTCTCTTCATTTTACCCCAAAATTTTTATGAAGACTAAAACAATTACTTAAGTGGTTTTTAGTTTAATTTTTATTTTTTTATTTTTATAGGGTATTTTTCTTAAGGTTAGAAAAAATTTTACACCTAGAGAAGTTTTAGACTTAGAACTTAGATTATGAACTGGGAAAAATTTAATTAGGGAAGTTGTTTTAAAATTTATTAATGTGTTGTCTGTCTTATGGCCATCTAGGTTCGTTCCTTTATCATCATCATCGAGACGTGCCCCTCAGGACGCACTAGGTGCTCGAAGGGTGCCACTTTCCCCTAATGTTTCTTTTGCACGACGTTACCTTCAGGATGTACTACGTGCTCCAAGGGTGCCACTCACCTCTTGTATTTCTTTTTCACGACGTGCCCTTCAGGATGCACCACGTGCTCCAAAGGTGCCACTCACCTCTTGACTGATTGGTAGACATCAGTAACCCCTGGAGTCAACACTCTGCCAGGTGAACCTGTGGGAGACTAAGGGATTTTAAAAAATAAGGCCCCTGCATTATTGTGCACCCCTTATAATCATCGTGAACAATTGTCGTAGTCTCCCCTCACGACATTGTGGGTCCTATCAAACTAGGTAATCATTAACCTATATTTTGAGACATGGTAGGAGTGCTAGTAGGCTGTGGAAGGGCTGCTATCGACACCTCTCCCTCAACCTCTCTAGAAGTCGTGTGTGACCCCTTTACTCCATATGTGAGTCTGGTCAGCAAGCTATCGTCAACCTGCATCATCAACAATCATGTCATCATCTAATCAAATGTACAAAAATCACAGTAAAACAATCAAACCCCAATATCACACTCCCTAACTCGATCCAGAGTCTAAGGGTTTTGTTGATGCCTCTACATCCTCAAGGTCCAAAACCCTACACACTCAGTAAGACAGAGTCAATAGAACCTGTCTATGTCAAAGAAGAAAAACATCATGCCATATATCATAACGCATCATAATCAAGGAAAAATGTTTTAATATCATAATAGTATGGATCACTTGCAAGAAAATGTCCTCAAAGAATAATCTTTCTCAGTGCGCCAAAGTGGCATGTTACATACACCCCCTCTTGGTCTAAACTTCATCCCGAAGTTTCATAGTATAAATGCCAAAATAAGTGTATCACGGTATCATAAGTATATCTATCAAATTAAAATGGAAACTAATGGCGCATATCATATGCGTCCTCCCAGGTCGCCGAGTGCAGACTATAATTGTCCCACTGGACCTTGACCTGATCTACCGTTCGACGTCGTAACTGTCAAACGCGATGATCTAATATGCGGACCGGCTCAACCATGAGTGCTCCCTCGTCTGATACCTACAAGGAACTCATGTCAATAACATGCATAGGATCACTAATATAATGTCTCAAAATAGATACATGAAAAACATCATGCATATGCCTCAAGGAATCAGGCAAGACTAGTCGATAGGCCACGGGCCCCTTTCCCTCCACAATCTCAAAAGGTCCCACAAAACTAGAAGATATTTTAGCTCCCTTTCCAAACTTAATCGAACTGTTATGTGGTTTAACCCACAAGAATAGTCGATCATCGACCTCGTAACTACGATCGACTTGGTGTGCATCGGCATAACTCTTTTGTCGATCTTGTGCTTCTCTAATCCTTTGTCTTATGGTTTTCATTTTCTCTTCCATTTCTTGGATCGCTTCTGGTCCCAACAGGACCCTATCCTCAAGCTGATCCCAAATCAAGGGAGTCTGACATGGTCTCCCATAAAGAAACTTAAAAGGTACCATCTTAATGGTGCTCTGGTAACTGTTATTGTAAGCGAACTCCACTAGTAGAAATAATTCCTCCCAACGCTTTTGTTGGTACATCACGTACATGTGCAACATGTCTTCCAAGGTTTGGTTCATTTGTTTTGTTTGCCTTTCAGTCTCTGGGTGATACTCAGTACTAAATTTAAGTTGGGTTCCCAAGGCCTCTTGGAAACTCATCCGAAATCATCCAGTAAACACCGATCCTCAATTGGATATAATCTTCTTAGGAATCCATGTAGTCTCACAATCACAATGATGAAAACTCTAGCTATGTCAGGTGCCTGATACATCATACACACTAGAATAAAGTGAGCACTCTTCGTCAGAGTGTCTACTACTACAAAAATCGATTCATGTCTCCTGGCCATCAGTGGAAATCCAACAATAAAATCCATCAAAATAACCTCCCATTTCGATTATGGAATAGCATGTGGTTGTAGTAATCCAGCTGGGTGTCTATGTTCATCCTTTACTTGATGGTACTCAAGACATCTAGCCACATAGTTGACTATGTCGTCCTTCATTCTCTTCCAGAAGAATAAGGGTTTAAGGTCTTCCCTCATCTTTGTGACTCCTAGGTGAGGGATGTAAACTGCTCTATGAGAATTGCTCAGGATCAACATCCTCAACTCGTCATTTGGAGGTACGTAAATCCGGCCTTTAAATCTCAATAACCCATCGCTATCAAATGAAAATCCATCATTTCATGGTACCATCATTGTGTTTTGTCTGATAAAACCCTCGACCTCTTTGTACCAGTCATCGTCATGTTGTAAAGTTAGAATCTTTTCACGTAAATTCATTTGAAGAGGAAACATCGAGAAGATGCATGGTCATCGACTCAAAGCATCCACTACTTGGTTCACTGTTCCCTTTATGTAAGAAATCTCAAATTCGTACTCGCTAAGCAATTCTGACTAACGTCATTTTCGTGCGTTGAGGTCGCTTTGCATAAAAATGTGTTGTAGTCCACAATGATCAGTCTTTAGTTCAAATTTTCATCCAACAAGGTAGTGTCTCCAAACCTTCAAGGCATATACGATGGCTAATAACTCCAAATCACGCGTCACGTAGTTCTCCTCATGCCTTCTCAGTTTCCTTGAAATGTAGGCAATCCCTCATCCGTCTTGCATCAAGACTCTGCCTAAACCTTCCTTGGATGTCTCTATGCATACAAATAAGTCCATGTCCATGTCAGGGACCTTTAGTATCGGTGTTGTTGTTAACAACTCCTTAAGCCTCCAAAATGATTCCGCACATTTCTCGGTCCAAACAAACTTCTTCTTTTTCTTCTGCAATTTCGTGATCGGATTTGCTATCTTCGAAAATACCTTGGCAAACCATCGATAGTATCCTGCTAAACCCATAAAGCTATGCACTTCCATGACATTCATCAGTGCAGGCCATTCCATAATATCCTCAACCTTGGCTAGATCCATGGTGATGCCTTCGCCGGAGATGACATGCCCTAAGTAGTGAATCTTCAATTGATAAAAAGAGCATTTGGACAATTTCCCATACAATTTGTGCTCTCGCAGACACTGTAGTACCAAGCGAAAGTGTTCGTCATGCTCCTCCATCATACGAGAGTAAATCAAAATATCGTCAATGAACACTTCAACAAACTTGTCCAAGTACTCGTGGAACACCCCATTCATCAAGCTCATAATTACCCCTGGGGCGTTTTTCAGTCCAAACGATAAAACCGTGAACTCAAAATGTCCAAATCTTATCTTAAAGGCGGTCTTAGGGACGTCATTGTCCTTGACTCGTAACTGGTGATACCCTGATCGTAAATTGATCTTGGAGAACACACTTGCACCCTTCATTTGATCGAGCAGATCATCAATTCTTGGCAAGGGATACTGATTTTTTATCGTGGCCTTGTTCAATTGACGGTAGTCAATGCAAAGCCTCCACAATCCATCCTTCTTTCGTATGAAAATAACAGGTGCACCCCACAGTGACACACTAGGATGTATCAGTCCTAGGTCCAACAACTCCTTCAGTTTCATTTTCAACTCTTGTAACTCTGGGGTCGACATCCGATAAGGAATTCTTGCTATCGGTTTAGTCCCCAGTTTTAGGTCTATGGTAAATTCTAATTCCCTCTCTGGCAACATCCCAGGTAACTCCTCTGGAAACACGTCTGCAAACTCTCTCACCACCAGAAGGTGTTCTATACCTTCTGCTACTCCCTTTTCTTTTAACGCAAGGATCACATAAAGCTTTCACCCCTTGCGCATACTCTTCCGTAACTATAAGGAAGAGACAAACCTCAAGGAAACTCCCTAGTTCCATCCTACAATCACACGTCTCTGTCCCTCGTCATCAACCAAGCTCAACCGTTTTGTCTTATAGTTGAGTATCACCTCATTCAATTCCAACCAATCCATACCAATCACGATGTCATAAGATCCTAAGATCATGACCTACAAGTTGGCCCTCGTGACAAACTCTCCCAGGTTAAGGGCACAATCTGTAACCTTTCCTCCAACCTTCTATTTGGCTCCCAAAGCCATCTCTACAAATCTAAACTCATCATGTTCGACCTGCCTTTACCTTAATCCTTTTTAGCATTGCACCAGATGCTCCAGACGCTCTGGTTCTCTCCACAGGACAATTGTGCTGGTAGTGTGGCTCCCCACACATCCAACACCCATTCTTCGGCCCAATAATCATAGTACCCAAAGTAGAAGATGACGGCCCACCGACCTAGAACCCTGGTCCATGTTGTTGAATTGGCCTAAACTATTGCTACTGCATGCGATGTTGTTGCTGATGTTGTGGTCCCTGATAAGGTGTCCTCTACTGAGGCGGCGGTCGTCGGGGTGTAGTGAAAGTGGATCCCCTATGGAAGCCAGGATATCCCGACGTATGTCTCGTTGGTGTTTGGTGCTACTATGTTCCAGATGAAACCTTCCCTGCTGGTCTCGCTGGAGTCCTGGTCTAACCTCCACTAGTAATATCCTCCTTTGCTATGAGGGCCTTCTGGATGACATCGTGCAAGGTTTGGGGAATCAAAATCCTAATATTTTCATGCAAGACGCCATTAAGGCCAAACACGAACCTGTTGACCTTAAGTTTTTTAGTATTAAGGTGCAGAGCATACTAGAGCATCTCCATAAAACGAGCCTCATACTCGGCCACCATACGACCTCCCTGTCGTAAGGCGTTGAACTCATTGAGCTAACGCTCAATGAATTCCTCTGAAAGGTACCTCTCTCGAAACCATTCCTCGAACAATTCTCATGACGTGTCTTCGACGACCATTTTTAGCTATGGTAGGAGTGTCTTCCACCATAGAAGAGTGCTCCCTTTCATTTGAAATACCGCCATGCAGACCTTCATGTTTGAGGTATAATCATGAAGTGTGAAGCACATCGCCTTGTTCTCCAACCATGCCTCAGTGACGACACCGTCTGGGGCACCAAAGAGCTCAGGAAATTTGACCTTCTCAATTTCACGGTGAATGCTACCAGTAACGGCCAGTGCAGGCGAAAAAAACTCAGTGGGAACCAACACCCTGGCCTCATCTCTGTCCAAATGGTTGATCAATGCCTCGAACATGCACTGAAAAGATCTCATCATCCCGACTACATAACCAACTACTATTTGCTCCTGTCCGAGAACCTGCTCTTCTCCCTGGGGGTTAGGCCCCTGAGGTGTGGATGCTACTGGAGGCGTCATGCCTCCTCCCCTAGCACCCCGTCGTCTGCCTCTGTGGCGTCCTCTGACCATGATTACCTGCATGCACACAATCAACTTGATTAACAATAGTATAGTCAAATCATGTCAACGAAATCCGTAGCGATCCCAAGTCATGGGTTGAACCCACTCTAATACCATATGTAACGAACCTCCTCGTTATGACGACAACCCTCTTATAACAAGTGAAAAAAAAATTGTGTGTGTGTGCGTGTGTACAAGGATAATAAATGCATTTCACTCTGCGTCGCCATACGATGATGAACTTGACGCATGCAATGCGATGACATCATAAATATCTAAGACACACATAAACATCTATTAGCAATGAACAACAATCAACCGACCAAATAATAAGACTAGCTACCCATCCATCCTACCCTGCAATGGTTACGACCTCCAAGACACATAAGTAATGCTCAAGCCCAGGTTCCCATCGATTTTAACCATTTAAGGTCTTAGGGATGGAGACTGTTCTGAGGAACATGGAGGTGTCTACATCTCACCCGGCATAATAGACCAAGAAACAAATGTTACAACCAAGCACAACAATAATAAATGAACATCCACATCCTCCACGAAAGGCGCAAGTCAGAAAGGACTTTGACAACAACCAACCACTATTTAAGCCTCGACAATTACTACAACTCAAATTGGCATTAAAGGAAGATCAATCACTCCATATGATTTCCATTAGTTGACGAGTTACCAAGTCCAACCTTAAGATAATGTACATTCAATTAAATCCAAATCCCCATTTACTAACTCATAATAACTTATTGTACTTAATTCAAGGACATTACCTTTTGTATTTTGTTGGTAACACTGAAAATTTACAATATCATTTCCATAAAATAATAACAACCTTACATCTTATATCATGCTAACCTTGTAATAAATTTCAATTACAATGCATCTTATATGTTATCAAATAACAATAAAACCACAATACCCTTTTCCATACATGATAACTATATTGTAAAATCTTGCAACTAATGTAACTAAACTATAATAATTAACTATAAATGATAACATCTTTAACATCCTTAACATTACCATAAATGACAACATATATTATAAAAGCTTTGCAACTAAAGCAACTAAACTATAAATCATAACATCCTTAACATTACCATGAATGACAACATATAATATAAAGCATGACACTACTCTAACATTATCATGAAGAATGCTAGTATTGAAAATTAACATTCCTTAAATATTAGTATTAACATTAAACATTACCATGAAGAATGCTAGTATTGAAAATTAACATTCCTTAAATATTAGTATTAACATTAAACATTACGTTACATTAACATTCTATGAACATTAACATTACATTACATTAACATTACCTTAACATTACATTAACATTTCATTACATTACATTAACATAACATAACATTACATTACCTTACATTAACATTCCATTACATTAACATTCCATTACATTCAAAATAGAATATATAAAATATCAAGATTTTATGGAAAGAAAAATAGAACTATTCCATTTATAACAATAGAAAACAAAGACAACTTTATATAACCACCATTCCCTTTTTTAAGAACTTGTTCTTAATTCAATGAGAACCAATATTATATTTAACTCTAGACTTCTCCCTATACAATCTTTAGGGTAATAAACCGTCCATAATATAAGGCCACTATACAATGATCCCTCATTAAGAGCTAATGGGATTATCCAATTTATGATTTAACCAATACATCACAATCATTAGAAAATTTCCAGCTACCATTAAAATAAATAAAGAGGTGAAGGAACAAGGCGCTTTAAGATCCAGTATCTGAGTATTATATAAGGCAAGGACAAGGCGCTAACTTTCCGTAATAGAAAAATTAAGGAAATCATGCTGACTATTACTCTTGCTTTCTAAAAGCCCAATAGTAAAGATAAAAATAAAAGGTTTTAAGAGTGAAGGTGTTTCATAGGGTATTTCTATCTAAGAACAGATATGGTTGCCCGTGTTATGGCAACCGCAAGGAGATCTCTGTACTCCATATTAATTACATCAAATAGCGATACGAGCATAACCTACCAATGCATGTTGATTGGCTGGTCGACTGAAACGTTGGTGCACACTAGTAGGGTTCCAACCATAAGTTCTCATTGATTCCCTCTTAATTTTATTTTATTTATCTACAGAGTTAACATATGAAATTCAAATTTTATCCAACTGCATAAAAATTTTAGAAGAAAAACCCACCTCGTGATTGGTGAACAATCGACTAAGGGTTACCATGTGTTGAGGCAGCTGGAAGAGGGTGCTAAAGATCCGAAAAACAACAGGGTCAACGGGTAATCGCTCCAAGGATGGCGGTGAGTGACTGCTGGGTAAAAATGCCTAAAATTTGCTATCACAGATAACCTAACTTAACTGCTAAAGAGGGCACGATGTCCGATAAATTAGCTGCTACACCTCCCAACTCCTGATCGCTCTGAGGCACACGTACCTCAATCACTGGAAGATAAAACTAAAGGGAGAACTCATAAGGATGTGAATCGAGGAAGGCATCTCGATAAGGCTGAAAGGGTGAGCGTATTACTGGTGGCATAGCCTCATACGATCGGTCAAGCTTCGCTATCTAAGGTTTCTTTAACCAGGATACCGCTGTACAGTTAAAAAAAATAATGGTTGTCAAGTGAAATAAAACTTTGGAATGATGGTAGGTAAATCCATCCCAACAGTAAGTTCGTTGTCAATATTTTAACACAAAAACGTGGTTCAAACGGTGGTCAACTAGAAGAACACCTACCACATCTAAATCAAAATCAGGGGGATTTAGCAACGAAACGTCATCAAGCTTATCATTGTCATTTAAACTAATTAATGCCGAGAGGTAAAGTTCAAAGTAACACTGTACCCTTAACCTCCACTGACGATAACAATCTATATGGCTGGGCAACCAAAAGGGGGTGAAAAGATGGGTCAAAATCGAAGGTTGTACCTTTAATACTTTTATTTAAATTATATTTGAGGGAAAAGGGGAGATGCATGCTCGGTAGAAGAAGGGCATTGGGTAGAAGGCCTTTGATTAATTAGAACGCAGAACCGAAAAAAAAAATCTCAACAGACGCATCAAAAAGGGGGGTTTACAACTCTGCCAATAACATATCAGAAATTCATTGAACCACTTTCCAGTAAAAAAATGCTTCTAGTCAACACAAAACTCTACTTCTAGCCCGAATAAGTTTCATAATAAAATGCACATAAACCACCAGCAATAAACAATTTCAATAAATTTCAGACAGAACTTTAATAAGTCTATCTAATCTTTTTCAAATCAATAAGAAATCCAAGCGTAAGTACAAAGCATTCTACTCTACAATTTATAGGAGCATACATTTGCCTCTTCGCCTGCCTCGAATGACATCTATGTGCTTCGTGCCGCTCCCGCTCGTCGACCATGGAGACCTCATTGGTACCTCCCAGCCAACGCTAGGGGTACTCTACTTCCCCCTTATCCCCCGAGCCGCAAAGGGGCCACACACTATCTAGATGGTACATCTAGCTCCCAGCTGGCCTCGCAAGGCCGAGCTACCACTCCTATCCAAGATGGGAAATCCTAACTCCCCACAAGTAATCAGTCAAGTCACAAATCCAACAGTGTAACGTTACGCTAACAGTCAATCCCCAACTTCCTCCTCCTTCATCTCTTTTATAGAGTTTTAGAACCTCCAAACTTTCCCTAGATCTCATTTAATTTAAGTTTTAATAAAAATTCCTCTTATAATTCTCCTTCGTACAAGTGTCATCCATCCCCCACTTTCCTCCAATAATTATTTTCTTTAAATTAATAATTGTCTCATTTCCCTCACCAACCTAGAGTTTCTCCTAAATTTTGTGAAGACTAAAACTATTACTTAAGTGGTTTTTAGTTTAATTTTTTTTTTTTTTATAGGGTATTTTTCTTAAGGTTAGACAAAATTTTACCCCTAGAGAAGTTTTAGACATAGAACTTAGATTCTGAACTGGGTGACATTTAATTAGGGAAGTTATTTTAAAATTTCTTAATGTGTTGTCTGTCTTAGGGCCATCTAGGTTCGTTCCTTTATCATCATCATCACGACTTTCCCTTCAGGATGCACTACATGCTCCAAGGGTGCCACTCATCTCTTGTGTTTCTTTTTCGCGATGTGCCCTTCAAGATGCACCACATGCTCCAAGGGTTCCACTTGCCTCTTGACTGATTGGTAAACATCAATAACCCATGGAGGCAACACTCTGTCAGGTGAACTTGTGGGAGACAAAGGGCTTCTAAGGAATAAGGCCCTCACCTTATCGCACACCCCTTAGAATCATCGCGAGCGACTGTCGCAGTCTTCTCTCATGGCATCGTGGGTCCTCTCAAACTAGGTAATCGTTAACCTATAGTTCGAGCCACAACGAGAGTGCTAGTAGGTTGTGGTAAGGCTGTTGTCCACACCTCTTCCTCAATCTATCTAGTAGTCGTGTGTGACCACTTTACTCCATATGTGAGTCTGGTCGACAAGCTATCATCAGCCTGCATCATCAAAAATCATGTCAGACATGTCCACATCATATCATCTAATCAAATGTAAAAATATGATAGTAAAAAAATAAAACCTCAGTAGCACACTCCCTGACTCGATCCAAAGTCCAAGGGTTTCATCGATGCCTCTGCATCCTCAAGGTAGAAAACCTTGCACACTTAGTAAGACCGAGTCAATGGCACATGTCTATGTCAAAGCAAAAAAACATCATGTCATCTATCGTAACACATCATAATCAAGGACAAATGTTTTAATATCATAATAGTCCATATCACTTGCAAGCAAGTGTCCTCAAAGAATAAGTTTTCTCAGTGTGCCAGAGCGGGATGTTACAGAAAGATAAGGAAAGTGAAGGAAATGAAACATAAGAAAATGAAAGGTAAGGCATGGCAAGGTAAGGCAACTGAAGGCAAGGAATGACAAGGTAAGGGAAGAGAAGAGAAGATAAGGCAAGGCATGAGATGGCATGACATGGCATGTGAAAGTGAGGAAAGGAATGTCATGGAAAGACAAGGTAAGGAAATGCAAGGAAACACATGGCATAGAAAGGAAAGGTATGGCATGGAATGCCATGGCAAAGCAAGGCATGGAATGGTATGGTATGTCAAGTGAAGGAAATGGAAGTCATGGCATGGCAAGGAAAGGTAAGGAAAGAGAAGGAAAGGCATGGAAAGGAAAGGAAAGGAATGGCAAGGCATGGAATGGCATGACATGCCAAGGAAATGCATGGCATGGAAAGTAAAGGAAAGGAAAGTCATGGCATGGAAGGCAAGGTAAGGAAAGTGAATTCAAGGCATGGAAAGGTAAGGAAAGGAAAACAAATTCAAGCCATGGCATGTATAGGAAACGTAAGGAAAGGAAAGGAAAGGAAAGGAAAGGAAAGGAAATACATGGAAATATCAGGAGATACATGGCATGGCATGGCATGGAAAGGAAAGGAATCAAAATGAATGGAAAGGATCAATCTAGGTAGGGACAACGAACCCCTATTCTGGCACTCTTGACCTCCTTGCTATGGAGTTAACAATGTTGCAATTATTTCCCCTTCAATCACTGGTGGGTCAAATATGGGAGGAGAGTGGACATTGGATTGACTAGTTTGTAGAACGTTTGATTGTACGACAAGAGGTTGCACCATAGGAACTTCTTCACCACAATGTTGCAAACTAGTTTCCTCTCTAATTTCATCCATTTTATAATCATATCCAAGCAAATACTCCATCATCTGGTCATCCACAACAAGCTATCTTGATGAGATACTAGATGGATTGGTATCTACTGAACTCATGTTCTTTTCTTGTGGTGACGGAAAAGAAAAAACATCGACATGTATCTCTCTATATATTGGATTGGCCTCTTCTGAAAGCCTATTCTTTGAGATACACAATTTTTTCTTTTCTCTTTCTTCCTCTACGTTTTTGGATGATTTATCTTTTCTTGAGGACTTTCTTTCTTGAATCTGTTAGTTCCCCGTGTTTAAAGAAAAAAATTGGATTCCAAACATCAAAAGAAAACAAGAAGACAACGAATTTTTCTTGGTATTACACAAGAAGACAATGAATTTTTCTTCGTATTACACAAGAAGACAACAATTTTTTCTTGGTATTACACAAGAAGACAACTAACAATTCCAATTCCAATTGGATAATTTTTTCTTGGTATTACAAAATGAACAATTCCAATTGGATAAAGTTTTCTTCCAATTCCGAGAAGACACAAGAAGAGAAAAACACCAATTCCAATTGGACAAATTTGTCTTCAACTTCTAGGAAGACACAAGAAGAAAAAAGCAACAATTCAAATTCCACTTGGACAATTCTTTCTTCCATTTCTTCCCACAATTATCTTGCAATAGTACACAATTATCTATGAATCAAATAACAACACAAAAACAAGAAAAAAAATGTTTGTACACGTTATTTTTATTTTCATATGTTGGGAAATATTTGTTGATCTTGATATAGATGAGGTAGTGGAGTGTTCCTAGCACCAAAAAATTCTTAGCAGGAACACATGTTTGTTCCTTATAGGCATAAATGAACAACAAATACAAGTCTATCAAGTCACAAGAACACGTGTGCGCTCTTTATGAAACATATATAACATTTATTATAGACCAAAATTATTTACGCATAAATATGTATAGGGGTATGGGGACAACTAGGACCTAGGGGGTTAAGATTGAAAGTGTTTTCAAGAATATAGAATTTTTTAGATCATGAAGATTTTGGTGATGTGGGTGCAAGGGTTTTGGGGCCTTTAACAAGAGGTATATGCTTAGTGAAATCAATGCTTGAGTGTGGAGGGGTTTAAGGGTTGAGCATTGGTTATTCCTAGTATTACGTCTATTTCATTGTCTAAATCTATCTCCAAATCTATGTTTTGGTCTAGGTCATGGTGTAGGTCTGCATCATGGTCATCGTATAGGTATAGGTAATGGTATAGGTCTTCCCATGTCTAGGTCAGGATATTTCTATGTCTAGGTCTAGGTATTGGCATGTATAGCTCAAGGAAATTTATTTCCTTGCGATGTAGGGAGGGGGGGTGCAGAGAGAGGAAGAAACAAAGTGTGAGGAGGGAAGAGGGGAAGACAAAGAGAGTGAGAGAGAGTGAGGGATAAGGAGATAGAGAGGGGAGGTAGAGAGAGTGTGACTAAGAGGAAGGGGAAAAAAAGAGGGAAAGTGTATTATATAGAAGAAAATATAACAAGGTGGGTAGAGTGGGGAAGAAAGAGGAAGGGGGATATAGGGAGAGAGAAAGAAAGGGTTATATGAAAGAGGTAAAAAGATAACGGGGCAGAGATGGATTGTTATATAAATCATATAAAAAAAATTCTTTGATTGATTATATTTTTACATGAATCACTAAAAAAAATAGTAACATATATAAAAATAACAACATATAGTGTAAATTGTTGGGTATGTGTTATATTCTTTGCATGTGTGTGTGTGGGCACGTCAGATTCAACAACTGCATCTGAAGATCCCTCTAGTAGTTTTGGTATTTTTAGAAATTTACTAAATTAATCCCAGATTAAGGGGTTAGGGTTTTTGTATCTACACAATACCTAAAAACATTGTATATATTGTATGGTAAATGGTGAAATTCGATATATAATGAATATAAGAAAGGTTTTCCCAGTTGAGGGTTTTCGGTATAAAATCTTTGTGTATTTTGTGTATGAGCCATTGATTAAATTATGTTTTTCATAAGAATCTCTATGCATTACTTTACTTCACATGTTTAAAACTTACATGTGGTATCAGAGCTCGCTTTTGGCTTCAGGGGGATGCCTTTGTTGCTGAGGGTTTGGCTCGGTCTCGATAGATCAAGTTGATCTTGGGTCTGTGACAAACCTAGGTTTAGTGGGAGATTTTGCAGTGGTTATTCGAGTATAGAAAGAGGAATGGCGAGCTCATATAGAATCGAGATAGAGAAGTTCAACGTTAAAAACTTTGAGCTATGGAATCTCAAGATGGAGGACCTTATTTTAGACAAAGAAGAATGGATCGTTGTGGATCTTGGTACACAATGTTAAGAACCAAACATCAATATAGCATAGAAAAACCTCAAGAAAAGTACTCAACGCCTTGAAAAAGAGATAATATCAGATAATAAGCCTCTTCGAGGGGGGAACCTCCTTTTA
>JZKD02S0334633.1:202906-230569 GCA_000966675.3 Picea glauca | reverse complement strand
ACATTACTAATCTAAATTACAACTAATGGCCTATAGCCGACATAAATAAAATAACATTACTAATCTAATATGCCCCAATTAAGTGGTAATGAGCCAATATTAGGGCTTAACACACAACCTAATGATACACCGTCTACTAGCACACAGGCTACTGGTACAAAAACTAATAGTACACAAACTACTAGTACACCACCCACTGGTATGTCGAAGGAAGATTATGAGAAGTTGGACAGAAGAGAAAGGAGTACTATTCGACTCTTCCTGGTAGATTCGATGTTGTTGAATGTCTCGAGAGAATCTACAACCAAAGAAATATGGGATAAGTTGGGGAATTTGTATCAATCAAAGTCCATGGTAAACAAGTTGTTTCCTCGAAATAAGTTGTACCATCTTAGGATGGAAGATGGAGATTCTGTGACAGAACATCTAAATGCCTTTAATACTCTGGTAAGTCAACTTGTCTCTGTTAATATTACGATTGCAGAAGAAGATAAGTGTATTACTTTGTTATGTTCTTTTCTAGACTCTTTGTATAATCTGGTTGTAGAAATTGGTAGTACCACTCAATCTACATTGAAGTATGAGGATGTAGTTTCATCCTTGTTATCTGAAGAGATGAGGTGGAAAACCATGGATAGTCATAGAACATATGCTTTATTTGTAAGAGGTCATACCCAAGATAGGAATCTTGGTAAGCCTTTGGCGGGGAGATGTAAATATACAAGTAGATCTAAGTCTCCAAGAAAATCTTTGAGGAAATGATGCAAGTGTGGTAAAACAGGGCAATTATAAGAAATATTGCAAGTCTAAGAAGGTTGATAAATAAAAGGGATCTCATAGTACCTCTTCCACAGAGGAAAAAACCTCCATTGAAGAAGGAGGTGATGTTTACATGGCATCTACAAGTACACATGCAGACCATGATGTATGGTTGATCGACTCAGGTGTGTCATACCATATGACTCCTCACAGGGAGTGGTTCTCTGAATATGAAAAATATGATGGTGGTGATGTATTCCTAGGAGATGACTCGACAACCAAAATCTTGGGAAGTGGAAGGGCTAAGTTGTATCTAAAATATGGAAGGATTAGAACTCTCCCTAGGTTCTGCACATTCCAAAACTATCCAGGACACTAGTATCTGTAAGCAAGATGGATGATGCAGGAATGGATAGTGTATTTGGAAAGAGCACTTGCAAGATGGTACGATGAGAAATGGTGTTGATGAGGGGAGTTCGATGTGGAAATTTGTACAAGTTACTGGGAAGCACTTATAGTAATGGGTGTAATAATTCCGTTGTCCTTGAGAAGACAAATAAAGAAGACAAGACCAATATCGTCCATGAAAAGAAGACCATGTTGTGGCATTAAAGACTGGGGAATATTGCAAAAATGGGCCTTCGAACAATACACGGTAAAGTCATGGTTGAAAGTATGTCTAATTTCACTCTAGATTTTGATTTCTATGAACATTGCATATATGGTAAGCATAATCAAGTAAGATTCCCATCTGGTGCTACAAGACCAAAGGGTATCTTAGAATTGATACACAGTGATGTGTTTGGACCTGTGCCTATTCCATCACTAGGCAAGTCTGTGTATTATGTTTCATTCATACATGATTTATCAAGGTACACATGGATTTATTTTCTTAGAAAGAAATCAAAGGTATTTGATAAATTTAAAGAGTTTAAGGCTCTAGTAGAAAATCAGATAGAGAAGAAAATAAAGGCATTGAGAACAGATAATGGTGGAGAATTTTGTGGAAATGAATTCAAAGAATTCTATAAGAAGTGTGGTATAGCAAGGAAGAAGACTACTCCATACACTCCTCAACAAAATGGAGTTGGATAAAGGATAAACAAAACATTGATGGAAAAAGAAAGGAGCATGCTCAGTGCTTTCTGATTAGGACAAGAATTATGGGCAGAGGTAGTGGGTACAACATGTTACCTAGCAATCGATCACCTTCATCAGTGTTGGATGATAAAACTCCACACTAGGTATGGTATGGAAAGAAACCCTCTCTTCAACATCTTAGAGTGTTTGGTTGTGATGCTTATGTACATGTTCCAAAGGAAAATAAGAGTAAGTTGGATAAAAAGGATGAAAAGTGTATCTATATTGGTTAGAAATATGGTGTGAAAGGTTATAAGCCTTGGAACCCAGAAACCAAGAAGATTGTTTACAATCGAGATGTTGTTTTTAGAGAGGGAAAAGATGTGTCCAAACATGAGTTCCTACCAATGCAATACTAACCTGAGAAAATAGAGCTTGATTTGGATGATGCAAAATATAAAACATCTGAAGAAGAGGAAGTATAAGAATAATAAGAAGAAACTCATACCCCAGTATTGAGGAGATGAGTGAGAGATAAAAGGAAACCAGAAAGGTATAGTCCACCTAATTTTTGTTCCAATTTTGCTTTATCTATTACTGATGATGATCCAAGAACTGTCAGGGAAGCAGTGAATTCAGAGGATAGTAAAGTATAGAAGAAGGCCATGGTTGAACAAATGGATGCCTTGGATAAGAATGAGGCATGGGATATAGTTGGGTTTCCAGCTGGAAGAAATTATGTTGGTAGAAAATGGTTGTTTAAGAAGAAGTTTAATGCACAATGTAAAGTGGAGAAATACAAAGCTCGATTAGTAGCAAAAGGTTATTCCTAGGTAGAGGGAATTGACTTTGGTGAGATCTTTTCTCTTGTTTCTAAGTTAAATTCTATTAGATTTATTTTATCTATTGCTACTGCTTTTGATATTGAAGTGGAACAGATGGATGTGAAGACAACATTCCTACATGGGGATCTGGAAGAAGAAATCTACATGAAGCATCCAGAAGGCTTTGTAGTGAAGGGAAAAAAAGAGCTTCTTTGTAAGCTAAAGAAGTCACGATATGGTTTGACGCAATCACCTAGGATGTGGTACCAAAATTTTGACACATACATCCTTGGATTGGGATTTGTGAGAATCAGGGTTGATCACTGTGTATATTCCAAGCAGGTTGGTAGTCACTTCATTTATGTAGTGTTGTATGTTGATGACATGTTTTTGGTAGGAAATAACATGGATGTTATTAAGGAGGTAAAATTGTAACTATCCTCCAAATTTGACATGGAGGATCTCAGTGCTACTAACTTCATTCTGGGAATGGAAATTAAAAGAGATTGTGCAAACAGGAAACTCTAGTTGAATCAAAGAAAATATGTTGAGACAATATTGCATAGGTTTAATATGCATGGAATTAAACCGGTCAAGGTACCTATTCCTATAGGTGTAAAGTTATCTGTAGATCAGTGTCCCAAGACACAAGAAGAAGAAGAAGAAGAAGACATGTCCCATGTTTCATATGCTAGTACAGTTGGCAGTTTGATATATGCAATGGTCTGTAATAGGTTGGACATTGCAGATGCAGTGGGATTTTTGAGCAGGTATATGTAAAAACTAGGGAAGGAGGTATTTGTGTGGCACTACCAATTATGGATTGTGCCACCAAGGAAGACTAGGATTGGATAGAGTGGTGGACAGACATGGCTTTGTTGATGCAGATTGGGCTGGAGGTCTGGATTGCAAAATATCTACAAGTGGGTATGTGTTTAACCTATTTGGAGGAGAAATCAGTCTGATGAGAAAAAGACAGACTCTAGTAGCACTCTCAATTACAAAAGTTGAATACATGGCAGTCACTCATGCAAGCAAGGAAGCAGTATGGTTACAGAGATTGTGTTTAGGTATTGGGTTGGTAAAACATGTACTGATATTACATTGTGACAGTTAGAGTGAAATTTTCATAGAAAAGAACCCAACTTATCATTCGAAGACAAAGCATATTGATGTTCAATATCACTTTGTGAGAGACATGGTTGAAGAAAAGAAGGTGTTGCTGGAAAAGGTTGACACTTTAAAGAATGTTGCAGATTCATTGACAAAGTCTGTGAGCACAAAAAATTTATCCTGGTGTAGAGTAACAATGGGTATTGCATCCATGGATTGTTGACTATATAATCCCCTGAACCCCTGGATGCAAAGAAAACAACAAGTGGGAGAATGTTGGGTATTTGTTATATTCTTTGCATGTGTGTGTGTCGTGTGCGTCAATCCCTCTAGTAGTTCTTTGTGTGTCATGTGCGTCGATCTCTTTCCTAGGGGGGTCCTAGGGGTGGGGCAGGTATGCCCCCCTAGTTACGTGCAGTGCCCCGATTTTTATTTTTTTTGCCGATTTTTTCTATTTTTAGCGGTTTACTAAATTAATCCCAAAACTCATTGACATTTTTTTAATTAAAAAAGCATCACAAATGAGATATATTTGTAGGTTTACATAACATGTTATTTTTTAAGTTTACATGATAATTGTATGTATTTTCATTATGTATCTAGTATGAATTACTTTTTAGATTAGCAATGATCATTTTATTTTTAGACTTACAATTTTATTAGGATAGGAAGGATGATCAAACTTTGAATTAATTATTTTTTTATAATAATAAAATTATATTTTGTTTTTCATTGTTTTATCAATCCACACTTTAAACATTTTATTTTCAATTTTATACTTTTGTTTCAAGAAAGAGTTACATCCTCTTAAATGTTCCAAAGTTTTCACTATATCTTAAAGTCATTTTATAAACCTCCTTTTATCCTAAAACTTTTGTTTCAAGAAAGGGTTACATCCTCTTAAATGTTCCAAAGTTTTCAGTATATCTTAAAGTCATTTTCTAATCCTCCTTTTATCCTAAAATGTGTTATGCAAGATTATAATTGAATAAAGTGTATTGTTTATGATTTTTGAAATTATAAGTAATGCACTCTTTGGATTTTCTAAATTCTATTCCATGTTTTTGAGAACATGTTTTTACCTTAAACCTCACAACCATAAAGGATCAATTGTCATTACAAGGATAGAGAAAAGTCAATTATTTTTTTTCTATCTCCAAAGTTTCACATATTTAAATGATTTTCTAAGTCATAATATGCCTTCCATTCAACAAATATTTTGTTTTAATATTAATATCCTAATTAAAATTATAATAGTAATCAATACCTAAGTATTTATCAAAATTGACCAACTTTAAAATCATTAGAAATTGATTTTAAATTAATCAAATTTTTAAATTTTATAATGAAAATTTTAAAAATGTTTTTTGAAGAGAAAAAAATAATTTTATAATGCTACATAGTGGTTATCATGTAAGAAGAAAGAAGAAAAAATATTTTAGGCCTTATTATTTTCATTGGGAGTAGTGTTCATTTCTTTCTTTTTTTTTTTAAGAATTTTGTGAATAGTTTTGGGTTGAAGTTTTATAAATAAGTTTGACATGTTTTTGTTTTTCACCAAAGGATAACTTTGACTTTTTATATCTATAAAAAAAAAAATTAAATAGTTTTAAATTTAAAAAAAAAAGTTAAAATAATTAAATAAAAATAATAATACACATAAAAATGTACAAATTATTATTATATATTTATTTATTTATTTTCATTTTTAATTATTATTTAATGTTTTTTTTTGTTTGTTAATTTATCTGGATCGTTTTGGCAGTGAGATTAACTTTTGGTTTGAGAAACTGTGACTCAGGGGCATCTAAGTCGTCAAAGTCACCCGGGGATAGCACCCGACCTGAGCCACACCAACCCTTAACATGGTTGGATTTTTTATCCCCGCAGGTTTCGAACCAGTGACTTTTCAACATGAAGTGGCTTAATAACAGACTCTATCACTGACTGTCCTACACCTCGGGGAAAATTATTTTAAATGTTAATTTATAGTGTTTGTATTTATTATTATATGTTTATTAATTGTTTAAAATACAGTATTTATTAATTGTGTTTATTAATTATTTCAAATAGACAATATTTTTTTTCTATAATGGGGAGTCTTGGTATTAAACTAAAATAAGATTCAACAATTGTTTGGTATGTATAATAACTATAACTAATAAACTAAAACATGAATAGCTCCTAGTTCTTATGTGAGTACTTATTTCCTTATTTAATCTACTAAATGGAGGTGGTAAACCTAGACCTCTCTGGTAATTTAACAAAACCCACAGATGGAACATCTTAAAATCTTAGCTAATGTTTATGCTTCCTATCGATGGGACTTGGGGCTGAGAATATTCCAAATTGGAGAAGTCCATGATGTCCATCCTGTTAGCGATCATGTTCATCTTGTGGTTGACTAGATTAATCTGGAGTTCCACATCGTCAAGTTGCGAGAGGACTTCTTGGTGAGATTCATGGTGGTAAAACACAACTTTGCCCATCAGACTCATAGTTGATGACTTGTGATTTGATTTAGATTCCATACTCTAGTTTCTAGATGACAGTTTACTCATCTCTTTGTTTTCATTTGAGTTCTTGTGCTTACTCTTCTTAGCTATAATTTGCAACAATATTTCATTCAGTTATTGTTTCTCTTCATGTGTTCTCTTAATTTTCTCATTACCATCTTTAAAGGTCTAAAGTTATACAATGAGATTTCTCATAGTTTCCAGAACTTGCATGGATTAACTACTTTCACTTTTATGTTAAGGGTTTGGTTGGTTTTCATTTCCTTCATGATGAATTTCATCTCCATTTTTCATAGACATGTTTGTACAGAATGACTATTACATTGTGTTAGCAACCTAACCCGCCTAACCCCTCACATAGGTAGACTATTAAATTTCTATGTAATAAAGTCCAATATTAATAACCCCTAGCAATAAGGAAGAATAAGTCAAATGTAAGAAGATTTAATAGAAGATTCCTCTTCTAGAAGGATCCTCCTCTAGATTGTTCTTTTTGATAGCTAGATTTAGTATAAATAGGGTAGAGGGTATGGGAATTTTTTTCTTGGATATTATTGTAATAGAGCTCTGCTCTGCTAGAGTTTTCCCCCTCGAAGAGGTAAGTGAACATTTCTATTAGTAATAAAGGTGTTCTTTCTGGTGTTATTCTAGTATTATTCTAATATTGATCTAATTACATTATTGTTGTTCTGCCATTTCCTGCTAAATATTTATGTTCTACATATTATATTATATCTAGAATATTACAAGTAGTATTAGATCACTTTCCTTAGAAAAAACTTTTGGGTTGGTTTTTTCAGGGTAGAGACATATTCCAAAGTCTTAAAGATACATATATTTGTCATTAGTGACACAAAATTGCAGTCATGGAGTAATACATGTAGGAAATACAAGTGGTACTTAATCCCACATATGTTGGCGACCCTTGTAACCCTTGTTGGTACCACTTCCAATGGTATCACCTCAGAAAACACTTGTATCAATATCTACCTAGATATCATGAATCCTTCCATAGATAAACCGATCAACTATCTGACTTCTATAGTTCCACTGACAAAATAACTCGAGAATATAATCTCTAGTACCTTGGTAGTCGGGTAGTATGGCTAAGGTCAAAGACTAGCCTTCTTAGTTGGTTCCCTGAGATGTTGGGATAAGTACTACTATTGGACCCTACATGTATATCAGAGAGTTATAGCACACATAAAACCCTTGTATGTAGACACCCTTCATACCATAACCTTTAGGATGGAAACAAAAATAAAACATATAAGATCTATTTCTGTACAACTGTGCCTCTTGCATTTTGGTTTCCAAATTACTATGCAATTCTTCATGTTAAGAATTTGAGCATTTCAACACTGCAATATTCTTCAGATGTAATTATAACTTACTAGGAGTAAAAAAAAGTATGTATCCTGTTGGAAACATTATTTGATCTCTATCCCATTGAATTCCTCTCTTCTCCATGATCACATTCATACCTATCATTTTTCAACAATTTTGTTTTCCCCATGGACCTGAGCCCCTTCCGACACTCTTATTTGGGCCTTACTCAATTGGATGCCCCTCATCTCCATGATAATCCTAATACCCTTCACCAATAACTTATTTTTTGTGTGGTCCCACCCGTCAATTTCTATTTTCCCTCTTCATCATGGCCCACACCCGTAGCAAGGAATTGGAAGCCTGCTTCAATTACTTATCCTCTACTTTCACAGAGACCCAACAGGAAGTGAGGAAACTCAGTGCCAATATTTCCATCATCAATAAAAAGATTCATTCCTCCATACATGCAAAAATGGAAACCATCGAAAAAAACCTCACTACCTAACTTGCTTACTTCACTAACACGATCTACACCAATATGAATATCCCTATAGACCTTACCTCCTATGACCCAAATTTTCACTCTGAAGGTGAAACTTCCTCCAATTCCCATACTTATCAGCCACATCACTTTCAGCGTGTCTTACGCCTTCTGCATGTGGATGTGATCAAATTTGATGGCTCAGATCCCACTAGTTGGATAACTCAAATGGAACATCATTTCTCTTTGTATGGAATTACAGATGAGTTGGAAAAACTTTGGTATAGTGTTCTCCATCTAGATCAAGAATATTGTCAATGGAGAAAAAATGTACACCAAGGGTATGTGTCTTTGACACAATTTTTGGAAGAGCTTAATGAACGCCTTGACACTAACACCAACCACTTAGGTCGCTTAACAAATTTGAAACAATATGGAATAACATAATACTTTATAGTTTATTTTTAAAAATTTGCTTTCCGCACATAGGGCATGTCTGATGCTTTTTTTCGAGAATGTTTTATCAGTGGCCTCAAGGATGAGATTTGTTCCCATGTCATCATAGCTCAGCCTCAGAGTTGGGTGGAAGATACTAAAAGAGATAAGGAAGCATAATCAGTTGTCTCTTCTCAAACCTTAAAACCCTCCTTTATTCCTCACTCTAAGCCTATCACTCCCAACCTTCCTTCCACTCCACTAAAAATCTAGAAATTAACCAGGGTAGAAATGGTTGAATGCCAACTCACAGCCTTTGTTATAATTGTGATGAAAAATATTTTCCTGGGCACAAGTGTAAGGAACAAAATATTTTTATGGCCATCTCCAAGGATGTTTCTAAAGATGATGTCAAGGTCCCCTGTGTGGTCGAATCACATGAACCCACTAACATGAACCCACCCTCTGACCCTCCCAAATTTGAATCGGTCATTTCCCTAAATGCTCTCACTGGATTCTCTTCTCCACAAACCCTCAATCTAATTGGTTACATCAAGCATCATAAGGTTTTCATCCTTGTTGATAGTGGAATCCCCCATAATTTTATTCATCGCTGCATTTCCCAAGAAACTAATTATTATATCTCCATAATCAATAATTTTCAAATCATGATTACTAATGGTGGGTCAATGAAATGTGGGGGGAATTTTGAAAATGTGTCTACAAATTGGTTAGTAGCACATGAAATATAATATGTTTTCTATCGACATGGGTGGTTGTGACATTTTTTTGGGTGTCGAATGGCTAATAAATCTGGGTCCCATTCTCATGGATTTTAAGGAATTAACCATGCAATTCAACTAGGAGGGCCAACAATATAAGTTCCACGACATCACAACAGGCTCCCCTAATATCATTAGTTCCCATCACATTGAAAATCTCCTCAAAAAGGGTCATTTTGACATTATTACACAAATCCATTTCATTCACGCCACTGAGACACCGTTTGTTCCATAAGACCTCCAATCCATCCCTTCCAAACATCAAGTTGTTTTTCCACTCCCCAAGGAATTCCTCCTTCTCATGGTGTTCATGATCATTCCATTCCCCTTGTCTCTCACATCCTTCCTCCCAATGTTCATCTCTATCATCATCCCTTTTCCCAGAAAAAATAAATTGAGAAAAATGTTCAAGAATTGATCACAGAAGGTGTTATTCGTCCTAGTACAAGCCTCTATTATTCTCGTATGGTCATGGTCCTTAATAAATAAGTCTCTTGGTGCACGTGTCATGACTTCCGTACACCCAACAAACTCACCATCAAAGACAAATCTCTCATTCCTTCCATTGATTATCTCTTGGATGAATTGAGTGGTACCCAATTATTTACTAAACTTGATCTTCATTCTTGATACCACTAGATACGTATGAAAGGGGAATACATTCCTAAGACTTCATTTCAAACTCATGAGGGCCACTATGAGTGTTTTTTCATACCCTTTGGCTTGTGTAATGCTCCCTCTAGTTTCCAAAGGCTCATGAATCATGTCTTCTATCATTTTCTCTGTCATTTTGTCTTAGTTTTATTTGATTATATCCTAATCTATAGTAAAACCTAGACAACCCATCTTGATCATGTGGATCGAGTTCTACATCTAATCTCTCAGCACCAACTTTACCTCAAACAATCTAAATGTGCTTTTGGAGCCTCGAAAGTCGATTACTTAGTTCATATTGTTGGCAAGGAAGGTGTCAGGGTGGATACTATGAATATTCAAGATATACAGGATTGGCCTTGCCCAAAGAATCTCAAAATCTTGTGTGGTTTTCTGGGTTTAACATGTTATTATCGTAATTTTTTTAAGAATTATGGAAAGATTTCGGCGCCTCTCAATTCTCTCCTTAAAAATAATTCTTTCACTTGGAATCCTGCAGTTGATCAGGACTTTCAATATGTGAAGGAAACTATATGCACCACTATAGTCATGGCCCTTCATTATTTCACAAAGACCTTTGTCCTCGAATGTGATGCTTTTGATAGAGGAATAGGAGAAGTCCTTAGGCAAGATGGTCGGCCTTTGGCCTTTACCAAGAAACAATTGTCAAAGTGACATTTGGGCCAATGAATTTATGAAAATGAAATGTTGGTTATTCTTCATGCAGTGGATATATAGCGCCCTTATCTATGAGGATAGTGATTCCAACTTAATACAGATCATCAAACCCTCAAGTATTTTCTGGAGCAATTCCCTTCCTCCCCAAAGAAACAAAATGAGTGACTAAGCTATTTGGATATGATTATGAGATAATTTACAAGAAAGGAAAATAAAATGTGGTTGTTGATGCTCTTTAAAGAAAATATGAGGATGAAGGGTTCCTTTTTTCCCTCTCATTCATTGTACTGGATTGGCTCCAAGTTGTTCTCCAAGAATAGCGACAAGATCCCAAAATTTTTCATTTGATCCAACAATTGCAAGCCAATTCTCCTATTTCCCTAGGGTACTCTTGGCACAATGATGAGATTCACTACAAAGGTATTTTGAATTTAAGTAAATAGTCACAACTTAAATCCATGGTGATTTTTGAGCTTCATGCTACATCGATAGTTGGGCACTCAGGGTTTACCAAAACCTATGACTGGGTCAAACATTCTTTTTTTAATGATGGTATGAAATAGGACGTTCACACTTTTGTGGAAGAATGTGATGTTTGTAAACACAACAAAGGAGAAATAGTCAAATCTCCTAGCACACTACAACCACTTCCACTTCCACTTTCTATTTTGAGGGATATCTCTATGGATTTTATTGTGGGATTACCTAAATCAGAAAATAAGTCTGTCATCATGGTGGTCGTTGATTTTCTTTCCATGTATGATCATTTATGTTCTCTTCAAAACCCATTTACCACCTCCACTATGGATCATTTTTTCATGGATTATGTCTTCAATCTTCATGGCATGCCTGATTCTATTGTTTCTAATCGAGACCCCACTTTCACCAGTGATTTTTTGAAAGAACTTTCCATGCTATAGGGAACCCAATTGCATCTCAGCACAACTTATCATCTCTAAAGTTGTAAATAAGTGTTTGGAAACATATTTGATGTGTTATGAATCTAAAATGAAAAATCAGTGCGATCAATGGTTACCACTAGATGAATGGTGGTACAAGAGTTCTTACCATACATTTACTCACATGAATCCTTTTGGAGCAGTATATGGGAAAAAACCACCTTCATTTATGTCATACATGCTAGGTGCCTGGAAGGTCTAGCAAGTTGAAAAAATGCTTACATTTCAAGAGGATATTCTCCATACCCTCAAAGGGAATTTGTTCATGGACCAGAATCACATGAAGAAATAGGTAGATAAAGGTCACTCCGAATGTCAATTTTCTGAGGGAGAGCGGGTTTTTCTTCGAGTGCAGCCTTATCAACAAAATCCACTCAAGGCCAACCATTGTCAGAAAATGGCACCCAAATTTTATGGTCCTTATACTGTTCTCAAGCATGTGGGACAGGTGGCCTATAAATTAGTTTTTCCTAGTCATTCTAAGCTCCATCCTGTTTTTCACGTATCCTTCTTAAAAAAGGTGATTGGAACTTAGTTCCAAACTCAAACCATCATTCCCGAGTTGGATGAAGAAGGATCCATATGGTTGCAGCCAAAATAATTTTTGGATCAACATGAGCGTCATCTTCATCAATGCACCATCAAGGAAGTGTTAGTCCAGTCGAAATATACAACTACAACAAATCCCACTTGGGAACCAACTACCATTATACAACAATTTCCTCATCTCAAGCCTTGAGGACAAGGTTGTTTTTAAGAGGGAGAGAATGTTAGGGACCTAACCTCCCTAACCCCTCATAGAGGTAGAATAATATATTTCCATATAATAAAGTCCATTATTAATTGTAAGGCCTAGCAATAAGGAATAATAAGTGAAATGTAAGAAGAACTAATAGAAGCTTTCGCTTCTAGAAGGATATTCATCTAGATTGTTATTTTGGATAGATAGATTTGTATAAATAGGAGTAGAGCGTATGAGATGTTTTGTCTTGGAGATTATTGTAATAGAGCTCTTCTATGTTAGAGGATTCCCCCTCGAAGAGGCATGTGAACATTGTTATCAGAATAAAGGTGCTCTTTGTGATGTTATTATGGTATTATTATGATATTGATTTGGTTACATTATTTTTATTTTTCCATTGCTTGATAAATATTTATGTTCTACATAATACATTGTATTGGAATATTACACCTCGCCACTTAAAAATTAAAAGTTATTTCTCTCGTTATTAGAGTAGATATCAAACATAATTTAGAGACCTTATCACGCCCATAAAAATATAATGTTGTCAACCTTTGCTATGATACCATATGTAATATACCTCTAATACCATAAATATATATATATATATATATATATATATATATATATATTAAATAAATTAAAATACATAATTACAACTAGCATTCAATAAGTTATATAAACCAAAGTAAAAATACAATGAATATAAGGATTGGCTAAGCCCAATGTTCATTATCTTGTGAATTCCTCCTAAGGAAAACATATTACATTTAAGTTGACTCATAATAAGTACTTCGTAATTGTATGCATTGTAATGTTGACTATTGTACGTTTACCCCTTGTAATGTTTCATATCTGTTGACGGAACTTTAACACATTTTTTTTATATTCCTTTGAATTCAATGAAATTTGGTATAGCTTTGAAAAATTAATACATAAAGTAACATGTATCATGAAAACTCAAGTTCCACAAACTAGGTGTAGGGAAGCGTTGATAGGATAATTAATATGTATTAAAAATTTTCCCTAACATATCAGAGATTTGAAAAGAGGTGACCCAAACCTTCGATGCCATGTCTCTATGTTCACATGGGATTCGTACTCTACACAGTTGAGGAAGTCAGGGTGGTACACGCGAGGGGATCGAAGCATGCTTTTGATACTACACTTGATTAGTCTCGAAGTCTGAATTTTATTTCTATTGTTTTCTGTGAGCTTATAGGTTAGATTCGACTCATCTACTTTGGGAAAACCTCATTGTTGGCCACCGGTGTTATCATGAAAAAGCCTCTGAAAAAACACAATGGCCTTCTCTTATACACCATTCACCTTTGCACCGTCTTGGAGTCTTCTACGAACAACGATCGTCTCAAGGATTTTAGCTTGGTTACCCTACGTGGATCTACCTGTTAGAGATATAGTAACAACAATAGTAGCTTCATACCATGAGTACCCATGGAAGGGATTTGTCTTCATTTTCTCTTTCAATGATAGTTATAACAAAAGAAAATAAATGAATATTTATTATACAGGGTTGTCTCAGAGTTACTTCGAGACTTATCATTATCATTTTTCTTCTTTAAAGTGATTTCCCATATTATAACCTTGTCTCTGCATGGTAGACTATCTCATGGGTTAATACGAATTGTAGGTTTTTTAATTGATTATCCATAGTTATAAGTTTAGTTGTTATAAAGTATTCGTTGTTTAGTATTTTCTTCAGAGTAAGTTGAGTGGTATTCGCCATTCCTCTCGAATATTATGTGATATTACTCTTTGTTAACAGTAAGTTCATCATTATGGTCATCGGTGGTAAGCTCAAGTAACGATAGGTTAAATTTTCACAACATCACATCAAACAAGTTGGATTGAACTGTACCCGGGGTTACATTAAGCCATTTTGGCAACCATGATTTCCATGAAACCCTTGTATCGCATTTAACTCTTTGTTATCCTTTTGCAATACTTATCACTTATTAAATATACCAAGAATTCATGAGTTATTATACACCTAGAGTTGGATTTTCAAATGTCGCACTTATATAATACAACAAGAATTATCATCTAAGTATTTAATTTTTTCTTTGAATTCCTCGAAGGTTAATAAACCTGGTCGTCGGATACCGGTGGTCCAAATGAATTTACCCTTTTCCAAATATATGTAATATATAAGTCTTCACAAAGAATTATCGGTTCTGGTAACATTATTTAATAAATACATCTTCGCAAAGGGCTTTCGATTCTGGTAACTCATGTCCTGGTTTAAATTATTGTGTTCCTATTATTCCTTCTTTGAGTCCCACCAAAGTAGATGTTCGGGATCAAGGTATCATTCTCATAAAAAAAAAAATCTCTACGCTTTTAATTACTCGTAAGGGACCCATTACAGTTTCGATTATGACTATCCTTCACAACTACTTACACACTGTCCCAGATTTACGTATATGCATTCTAGGTATTGTTAGTACAGATTTATTTGAGTATAAGCATAGGTAGTTTAATTAATATGTGACCCACATTCTTTCCTTTGTATTTTATTCACACAGTAGTTATTTCGATTTACCAATTGTTCCTTTGGCAGTTATATTATCGTTATTTCAATAGCTTTTAGAAATATTATCGTTATTTCAATAGCTTGTAGAAGTAACAAATTGTTTTTTTCTTATATGTGCTTATAATATTTTTCTTAATGGATGCTTTTGACCTAACGATGGGCCTCAATTTTGATGTGAGTACCCATGATTTTACTTTCAGTCAACTCCATCGTTTTCCCCAATGGAAAACTTGGTGTCGAAATCTCATGTACATCCATCGCGTCTCTCAATCACAGGTTTAAGTACTTTTTGTTTCTACTTAGCTTTTCCCTTGTAACTCTTCACTCTTTCATTCTTTCAATTCTAATTAATTTCATTTTATAATTCTTCAGAGGTTTAGTTTATTTAAACCTATGTGGACAAAAAGAGTAAGGAAGGAAAGGTAATTCGTTTCCTTTCCAAATCCAACTTTTGGATAAGATAATGTGATAAACCATTATGTTGATGGACACCTAGTAATTTTAAATTTCACACATTGTTATTACTTATCTTACTGTAAATTTCAATCTGAAAAGGTTTATTATACATTTTGTAAGTAGTCGTTAAACATTTTATCATGTACTTCCTATTTTCTAGGAAGACTTTAATCTAAAACCTTTGATATCTAAGCTTTTATTCCATATATATCTATATATATATATATGGTTTTTTTTTTTTTAATCACCACCAAATCTTACATCATCTATTAACACTATGCAATATCATATTATATGAAATAAACAATTAAAATTCGGCAAACAAATTCAAATTGAAACCTAGAAAACATAAAGAGCAACCAAGTTCCACCCAGCCATAGAATGGACCAGCTAAATCACTTCATCCAATCACCCCCAAGCCTGGTCATTAATCCATAAGGGAGAATGAGCCTGCTAATCCAACAATTTTTTTGTCTTTAACTGTTTCCTAACACCTCAGTGCTCAGACAACATATCATTTTCCTTCCAACAAAAAAATTTCTTTCTTTCCTCCCACATGCTAAGCAATGTCCTACCTCCTCACACATGTGTATTTACCTTTTATTTCCTAGGTCTTAGTTTTCTCTAGCCCCTTTCCCTCCTTGGGAAATTCACAACTTTGGAAATCCATGATTTTCAAGGTCTGTCAATCATCAAAATTGACTTGTGACACATGTCCTTTCATGCCAAGGATTAGCTCCAATGTTTTCCCCACTCATGGATTCATGACTATCTCTTTTTAAATCGGTTGTTCCTTATGTATCCTTAATTAAATTAAATAAAAATCTTGTCTCTTACAACTATCCAACAATTAATGACACTTGTCTCGTGAATATCTTTCATGGTAATTATACTAATAACAATATATTTTCTCGTACTAATCACAATTTAAAACTTTCCACTTAAAAAATTATTTAACATACTAAATAATTTATTTCGGGATATTACAACTTGTCTCTACTCCATATTCCTTTGATGTGACTACACCTATCACTAGCCAAGGGGATGTCACCTTGCTTTCTTCGATCCTACTCCCACCACTTTTGACAAACTTTCTTATACTTATTCTTAATTTTTCATCTCTTCAATGATGTCTCTTATTC
The DNA here is from genome assembly GCA_000966675.3 of Picea glauca. Lineage (NCBI taxonomy): Eukaryota > Viridiplantae > Streptophyta > Pinopsida > Pinales > Pinaceae > Picea > Picea glauca. The sequence goes on along the minus strand of JZKD02S0334633.1, from coordinate 214,065 downwards.
TATTCTTTTATATGGTATAGATATTTATTTTTCACACACTTCTTGTGTGATTTATCTTCTCTTTATTTTAGATCATTCTACATGTTCACGACCCCTTACATTATTTTATTTTCTTCTCTACTGAAAGCGCCTTCTTATATTGGCTCTTCTTTTGTATCCCTCGACTCTATTTCTTCTCTACTCTTCTGAATCTATTATTTATCACCTCATCTCATCATATTGTCCCATATTCTCATCCCCACACCTTCTACGCATGAGGTGGTTTTACTGAGTACTTTACCATCCTATTGGGGGGCATGTGCATCATCCCCTTCTCCATGATCAACATCTTGATCCAAAGAGGAATTTCCTCCAACATTGTCCTTCTAAGGTTGGATGCAAATTTTCTTTCAGCACTACTAAAAGATTCATCGCATTCAAAAACAAAATCAATAATATACCCTTCTTTCACACAATAAAACCACAACTCAAGAGCTTTGTCCCACTTGTTATCTACATATATCAACATATTAACCAAATCTTGGTCCCAAACGAATGGTTCTCAGGCTCTCCATACAAAATTGATCTCAATCTCTCTCTTTATCCACTTATGCAATAAACAAGGAAAATTTCATGCATATTTGAATATATGTACCTTTCTTTCCATCACTCAAGGTGGATATGTTGATTATTTCCCTCTCATCCTTAGAAAGCATCCCTCCTCCTCTAAAGTTTCCATGCCATGTCCTTCCCTCAACATGTAGCATAAAACCATCAGGCCTTGACAACAAAACCAACTATTTGCTTCAGGTTTTAGACCTGGGTTTGAAAGGTTTTACTAAAGAATAACCCATAGGTGTCGGTATATTTAATCTTGAAGGACTGGAAATGGTATCACTCAAGATGCCAAGAGAATCACAAAGACTATACATGTTTTGTGCATTTCATGAAGGAGTAATAGAAGTAGAAGACATCCATCTCACACCCATCATTTCAAATCCAATCATAACATCCATATGAGTTCCATGAAAACTAATACATAAAAGACATGCATTTGTAGCCAAATCCATAATATATAGAGGAAAAGGTGCTTCATGCTTGATTGATTAATGTCAAATTCATTTAGATACATTTCAATATACAAATGATGAAGCCCTTCTCAGGCCGCATTTAGAGTGAAACAAAGATGGGAAATATGCTAATATATCAATCTAATTTTTCTTTCATAGTCACCTAACATCTCTTGAACAACCAATGAAACAAAACATAACAAGAACCGATACAATGCTTAACTAAAGATCTAACTCGTCTTAGCTTAACATAAAAATAAATTGCTAGTTAACCAAAAATTTAACCCATACAAATATGAACACAATACTCTTATCTCTATTGAAGCGTAGAAATCATAACAACCTTTCCATCTCACTCAAAACCTCGACCATGACAAGTCGAATTGTTACAACCATTACTAAAGATATTTCAGTATTTGGCATGCACGCAAACATTATAGTTCCCTTTGGGAAGTACAAAACTAGTTGGTATGCATAGTAGAACATTATGTTGTCTTTCCAAAACCTTTCCAAAACCTTAGGGTGCCAATACAAGTACCTTGGATTTGAGGTGATCAAGCCAAATGAAAGGAAGTGGAGGTGTGTAATACACTCTACACTAATTTATGAAAGAAAAATGTGAAGAAATTAAATAAAAAACAAACAAACTATAAACAATAAGGAATTGGTAACTCACGATTCTTATACTCGTGTGACATGTGTCCACTACCACTATAACTCGAGGTGTGCCACACAACCCGCAAGAATGGAGCACAAGTAAATCCGGGTGAGAATAGAACTTGAAACCTCTTTTACATATTTCCTTTCATTTACACAGCACTTGCCAATCATTACGGGCTCTCAACAACAGTGTTTAACAATAACATAAGTTTAGAGAAAATTTAATAACATAAGAATAAGATAAAACTTACACATCATAATTTCCTCCACCCCTAACACTCAATAAATAAGCATAGTAAAACCACCTAACACTCTATAAATGGGTAAAACAAAACCATAAACCATTTATTTTTTACCTTTTCTATATATTAAATACCAACGCATTTTCTATATATTAAATACCAACGCATTTGTTCCACTCCATCAGTGCACGTATTCTCTACTTAAAAAATATTACTCAAATCCAGCTTTTCCTGCACATTAACTTTAGCAATAAAGTTGATTTAGGTGATTATGCTTTATGGTTTTCGTCCTCTCCTTCACTTGGCTCCATGGATAGAATTTCAACAACAACAGATGGAATATCTTCATTTTGTATCCATAAAATATGGGGTAAATTCAAGAACAAAGAACGCAGTTAATGGTTTAAAAACTGTAATATACAGGATGCATGAGTAATATAGAACGTCTAATCTCTAGTTCCAGGGGCGTGTGATGAGAAATAGATCTGAAGATGAGTTAATCTGTTCTCAAAACCGTATATAAAGTCGTATTAATCAACTTATCCTTTCCCAAGAAAAAGGTGGGTAAACTTTTATATTTTGTGATTTTTTTTTAATTTAATTTAAAATAAATTTTAATTTTATAATATTTTAATAAATTAAATTTAGTACAATTAATTTTATTATAAATTTATGAAAAATCAAAGTAAATAGAAATATGTTATTTATATATTTACACAAGTTTATAATCATCATAATTCTTTAGTTTTTTATTTATTACTATTATATTTTACTATTATTTTTTTAAGTGATAAAATATGTGCTAGAATGTAGAACACAAATTCCTTTTAGTTTAAATTTTATATAAAAATCAAGATGAACAGGAATATGTTGATTTATATTTTTACACAAGTTTATAATAATCATAGATATATTAATTTTTTTATTTATTACTATTATATATTTTTTTATTTTTATTTTTTAGTGATAAAATATTTGGTAGAATGTTATTTGGTACGATGTCATTATAGAATAAATTTATTTTAAGTCAAAGATTATATGTAGCTATAAGATTAAAAGAAACAACTTAGAAAGAAACAATTTAGAATGGGGGAGATGTTCACCTAACATACAATTACATTAAAATAATAAAATTTTATGTCTGCGCCATATATATATATATATATATATATATATATTTCATGCACAAGAGCACTATGATAATCAAAGGAAATTGAATTTCGACAAAAGTAAAGTTGACATTTTCTTATAGGATTTAAATAGTAAATTACATCTCTTAACTTATAAAAACAACATTGAAGAAATCTATCATAATTTTACAACTACCCTTTCCTCTTATATTAACAAGTTCTCCTGTAAAGAGAATAATAGAACGGCCAACCTTTGGTATGATAAAAAATGTAAAATTGCTGAAAATTTTTCATCAATTGATTAGGTTACGCGCTCCTGCACTCCTAGACCTCCCGCAGGCTACCATCCCTATGGCCCTCCCGCCCTCCTCTTACCTCCATCGATGCTACAACAAGCTCTGTAGGCTCCAATGGCGGCTCCCTCACCCTCTGCTCAGAACAACGGTGCCCCTCCTGGTGTTGTTGCGGTTGTGGCCCCTTCAGTCTCGGCTCCCCTTCACAGTTGTGCTCACCCTGGAGCTTCATCCGCGTCGTTCTCAAGTCTCCCTCCAGTTCCGGGCCCCTCCTTCAAAGAGGTAGCTTCACGACAACCCTCCGGTCTGCCTGCAACGGCCCATGAGGGTGCCTCTCATCAGGGTCGGCCATCTGGGCTGCATGCAGCAGTTCCTGAATCTCCGACAGTATCAATACAAATGCCTCAGGAAGCCCTAACTCATGCTCGACATTACGACAATCATGCTTTGGTCTACAAGTTTAATGGATTCTGGCCCAATCTTCCGGATCTTCTCTCTTAGATCTCTTTCGACTGGTACCCACTCTTAGATGGAGAAGTCACTACCTACCCCTGTGCAAAGGGGTTCTTTGTGGTAGTTTTCGAATCTACAAGTGATAGAGACAAGGTGTTTAACTCTAGACCTTGGTTCTGGGGCAGAGAAGGTCTATCCATGCAACTATGGACCCCTTCTTTTGACCCTTCCACGGACTATATCTCTTCAGCTCCTGTCTGGGTGAGACTTCCATATTTTCCCCTGCACTTTTGGGGGGATGTGTCTCTTCAATCCATTGGCAATGGCCGCGGCAAGTTCCTCTACAGAAGGCCGGATTCCAGGCTAGCCTTCTCCAGCTTTGCACAAATCTGTGTAAAAATGGATTTCACCAAAGGCTTCCCAGCTGAAATAATTCTTCAAGGCAAGGATTACTCAAGGAACCAAAAAATCGATTATGAGAATCTCAGTTTCAAGTGTAGGAACTGCTTTGCAATGGGGCATATAGCCCGAAACTGTGACAAACTGCCCGGGAAAAAAAGGGTGCCCAAGAGTCAAAGACCCACTTGGTGGACAGGAGCTCAATCAGAGTTGCACGCTGAAAGCAAGGCCCATGGAAAGGAAAAAGAAGAAGAAGTCGAAACCGAAATCAGAGACCTTGATAAAGGGGAAGCTCAGACATAAGCCAGTCCCAAGTCATCAATCTAGCCAGACCCCTGAAACTCAAGCTGGGTTGATCTAGCTGACGAGGAAGATCCTCTAGGCCTGACAAAAAATCACTCTCAGGACCAAAGCATGGAATGCCAGACCGTGTCGAAAAAGAAAAAAAACTTTCAATCTAGATATGATGTAATAATGCAAAGCCGCTTTGGATCGCTAAAATAGTTTTGGCTCCCAAACTTTGTCCTATGTTAAGATCTTCAGGCATTTGGTTTCCTGTTTACAAGAAACTAGTTTCGATGTATCGAACCCAGTGGCATGCCCACTGTTTTTTAATATAAAAATCTCCTAACCATTTATGTCAACAAAAAAAAAATGTAAAATTGCTAGGAAAGACATTAGGGATCTCTCTACTTTGTCATTAAAACTCAATAAGATCAATACGTACAAATCCGTAATTAAAAGGAAAAAAAGGTACTATATCAATAAAAGGAAACAACATCTTTGACAACTATCTAAGATGGATCGTAAAAAGTTCTCGAGCCAAATTCTAAACTGCAATACTAAAGAAAATAATATGATTCCCTTAAGGGATTGAAATATCCACCTTAAAAGTATATAAAGGATGGAGTGTTTTATTTAGATGACATAGATTTTTGTGTTAATCGACTTGTAAATGAGAAAGCTAAGGACATTGAAGGATGGAAGATGAAAATTTTAAAATTGGGGGGCCTATCCTTATCCCTCACATAGAGAAGCTCTTCAATTTAGCACTCAATAAGGGATTCCCTAAACCCTCGACACAAAACCTCATTGCTCCTATTTTTAAAAATCGGGGTAGAAACATTCCCTCTAATTATAGGACCATTATGATTAGCTCGATTTTAGCCAAGCTTTATGAAATTATTTTAGAAAAGAAGATTATCCTTTGGCTAGAAAATCATGATAAAGGAGCTAAAGGCCAAGATGGTTTAAACTATGGAGGATCTTGTTACCTTTAGGATCATTGCAGAGGACTTTCGTAATACTAAAACAAAATTTATTGTTGTTTTATTGACTTTAGAAGTTTTTTTGACATGGTTCCTAGGAAAAACCTTTGGAATAGGTTGGAAGAGAAAAAAGTGCCTCTCGAGTTGAGAGATGATTCAATAAGGATGTATGAGAACATTATTGCTAAGTTTAAAAAAAACTAAGGGTTGTTGGAAAGAGATTAACTATAATATTGGAGTCAAACAAGTCTTTATTAATTAGGTTGGTTGTCATTGATGTCAACCCTTGAAGCAATTCTAATATCCCCAACAGTATGATTAAGGGACTTCAGTTTGATTGATGTATAATGGTATGAAGTTTATTATATTTGTAGGTAAGAATTCTAGATGGATAGTACATGTCGTGCATTTTCTGGTGATATGCCGAATGTCACATAAGTCGTCACAATTAGAGAGTTATGTCCTGGTGAAGTTGGAGAACCCTCATGAGTTATCTAGAAGATCAAAGAAGTAAAATTAATTATAGAAGCTCCTAGAAGAAGTCGACTAACAAAGTGGTTGCAACAAGAAGTTAGTTAAGGGAAAAAAAATTATGAATTGACTAATTATAGAAAAGTTAGTTGCAACAAAAAGTTGTGAGTAAAGATAAATGATTTAAATAATAAAGTAGTCAAAGAGGTTGCAAAGAGAAATTATTTAAACAATAAAGTGGTTTCAACAAGAAGTGGTGAGTTTACTATTTATGGATAAGTCAAAGTGGTTGCAAAAGAGATTAATTAAATAATAAATTTAGTTGCAACTAGGAGTGGAGAGCTACTATTTCTGTAAAGTGGTTAAGTCAAGTGGACAAAGTGGTTAAGTTAGGTGGACAAGTGGTTAGAAGTGGGTTATCCCTAAAAGAAGGAAAGTGGGTTAAGTTGGCTAGAAGGTAACCCCTTGAGGAAGCTACATGGAAGTATAAATAAGAGAGAAATGATCTCACGTTAGCACCTATTGAATATCAATTTTGTGAATTTGGGCAGGTATTATTGATAAATAAAAGTGTGGCAAAAAAAGTGTGGTAGGAAAACTGCGGCAGAAAAATAACAGTAGGAAAAGTGTAGTAGAAAAATTGTGCAAGGAAAAGTGTGGCAGAAAAATCACAGCACTAAAAGTGCAGTAGAAAAATCACAGCAAAAAAACTGAGGCATAAAAATTGCGACAACAAATTTACGACAGTGTAATCGCAAGAACAAAGCCATGCCAACGGAACGTTACAAGAAGAAAAAGTTATGGTTTTCATATGTGTAGTGTTGAATTTATGAATCAAGTTTAGGGATTTGCTTGTAAATATGTTGGGTGCCCTCTTGGAAGTTTAGGGCTTATTGTAGACTTGATCGGAGGAAAATCTACTAAAGTTTAGTATTGGTTCATGTTTGAGGGATTTTGGTTGAAGTATGTTACTAAAGCTATTGGTACAAATAGAGGTTGAATAACAATGAGGTTTTGGCACATGGTTTTAGGTACAGACTTGTGCTATAGTTTTTGAGGTATATGTTATCAAATCATATCACTATTAAATTTGAACATTTTTGTGATGAAGTAGAGAGTAGAGACGAATTTTCATCGAGCATAGGTTGTTTTTGTGAACAACATGTTTTTTTTTTCTTTTTTGTCAAAATCCATTCATCGGTCTAGAGGCCACACATGGATCTTCATCGGTCTAGCGACCGTGAAAAGAAGCCTATAAACAATAGGGAAAAGTTTGGCTAGCGACGAATGTTAGTCGGTCGAATGACTAACATTAGTTGCAAGAGTGACTAAGACAACCATAGAAAACTTAGTCAATAAACCACTATGATTCGGTAGAACGACGAATATTAGTCAGTTGAATGACTAATATTAGTCGCAAGAGTGACCAAGACAACCCTGAAAAACTTAGTCAATAAACCACTCTGAGTCACTAGAATGATGAATAATAGTCGATTGAATGACTAATATTAGTCGCAAGAGTGACCAAGAAAACCCTAGCAAACTTAGTCAATAAACCACTCTGAGTTGGTAAAATGACGAATATTAGTCACTAGAGAGAACAAACCCAAAGTTAGAAAGGTCAAATGAGTTAGTCGCTAGAGAGACCAATGTTGGTGTTTACGACCAAATGACAATACAAGAGACAAACATGTTAGTTTCTAGAGCAACCAATGTGGGGTTTAAAAAAAAAAAAAAATTATGCCATTCACACAGGAATAGAGCAGAGTAACGATATAAGTATAATCGAGAAATTAATCTATTGTATTACACCATGGGTTTATTAAGCTATTTGTTTTCTATTAATTATGAAGAATACAACCATATGCCACATGGGAGATGTTCATTATCCATCCTGAAGAAAATGTAGCATCAAAACCATGTATTGAAGACTCATCACATGCTTTAGAACATGTGCCAACACTAGTAGCTGAAGAATCCATGGATGCTATAGAGCCTATATGAACTATTGCATAAGAAGTAGCATAGTGTGAAGAAGGAGTCGGAGGATATCTCCTCAATAGATTAGGAACTAGAATCAAATATTTCCAGGGATGCAAAGGAAAAATACCTTCGCCCAAGCTAAGGAGCCATTTGGTATTCTAGATTCTCCATAGCAAGAAGATCATGCCACCCTATTAGGGGTTCCAATTGTTAAAGGAAAAGAATAAATCAAAAACCTTGTTGATGAGAAAAAACTTATGATACATGAAGAGAGTAGCTATGTTATTGATAATATTCCGAAGAGGATAAGGAGATATGGTTTGAATAGGCTACAAAAGAGGATTCTAACACACATTGTGGCCATAAATTCAGCTAAAGTTTTGACGAGACAGTTTTTGATTGCTCAAGGTGAAGTAGCAATGGAAGTAATAAGAAGAATCAAAAGGTGAAACTTTGTTTTTGTCATTGAGAATAACCAAGTAATCACTTAGATGGAAGAGAATTTTTCTTTAACCTCAATAGATTTTAATGAAAATTTAGAAGTCCTCGGTAATGAAAATACCAAGATAAAAATTGACCTCATAAAACAAATGAAAGAAACTACAAAAAAGGATTAGGAAATTGCAAGATTAACATATGTATGTGAGGAGATTATTGAATAAGCTTGAAAAATGTTGGCACATAGACCACTTGATAGGGTCTATGCTTTATACTTAAAAGATCAATGGTACAAATTTGACATTGAATGATACATATATATTATGAAGACGGATTTCCAAAACCCTTGGAAATTTTGTGAATTGTATTTTGATGTCACCCCTAAAAGGAGAAATCTCCCTTGCAAACCTTACCTACACAACTAGGCGTTGCAACAAGTATTGAGGTCACCAAACCCCTATGTTGGGGGTGTGTAAATATCATCATTTAAGTATGGGTTCCAGATTTAAACTATGAGGTTCACAACTACAAAATAACATGAGCCTAAAGAGATTATAGTAGAATTTAAGATAAGAGTAGAAGGGGCCAGTCCAAGTAATGTATGGAAAAATCACATTCACCTACTACTAGGACACAAGACAATTCTCCATAGAGTTGATTCATATATTGAAGGTTTGAGGGTGAACATATCCTATTCGATAGGGTTGAAGTTCAAGTCCCCCTCCTACTATACCCTGTTCCATACTTCAGGTAGTCAGGAGAACCTGGCATTGATATTCTAAAGGCAAGAACAAATGCCAATGTTACATGAGGATATTATATGTATGGGAGGTATTGAATGATTTCAGGTGAATTATAAACAAAAGCAATAGCTACAATTTTCTATGTAAAATATGATAAAATATGGTTTACTTTTTAGGGTAATATTTTAGGAGGTAAAGTTAGGGAATATTGTGTATATAGGATGTGTTTGTTGTGAATAAATTTACATAGATAACAATTGTGAAATAGAGGTGGTTTATGAAGTATTATTTTTATCTAAAATTTTGATAGTTTAGAATTTAGTTTTGAGGTGCAAGTCTTCAAATTGAGATGATAAGGAGATATGGTTTGAATAGGATAAAAAAGAGGATTCTAACACACATTGTGGCCACAAATTCAGTTAAAGTTTTGATGAGACAGTTGTTGATTGATCAAGGTGAAGTAGCAATGGAAGAAATAAGAAGAATCAAAAGGTGAGAACTTTTTTTTTGTCATTGAGCATAACCATGTAATCACTTAGCTGGAAGAGAAATTTTCTTTAACCTCAATAGATTTTAATGAAAATTTAGAAGTCCTCGGTAATGAAAATACCAATATAAAAATTGACCTGGTAAAACAAATGAAAGAAACTACAAAAAAGGATTAGAAAATTGCAAGATTAACATATGTATGTTGGGAGATTATTGAACAAGCTTACAAAATGTTGGCACATAGACCACTTGCTAGGGTCTATGATTTATACTTAAAATATCAATGGTACAAATTTAACATTGAATGATACATATCTCTTATAAAGATGGATTTTCAAAACCCTTGGAAATTTTGTGAATTGTATTTTGATATCACCCCTAAAAGGAGAAATCTCCTTTGCAAACCTTACCTACACAACTAGGTGTTGCAAAAAATATTGAGGTCACCAAACCCCTAGGTTGGGGGTTTGTAAATATGAGCATTTAAGTATGGGTTCCAGAATGAAAATATGAGGTTCACAACTACAAAATAACATGAGCCTAAAGAGATTATAGTAGAATTTAAGATAAGAGTAGAAGGGGCCAGTCCAAGTAAGGTATGGAAAAATCATATTCACCAACTAGTAGGACACAAGACAATTCTAAAGAGAGTTGATTCATATATTGAAGGTATCAGGGTGAACATATCCTAGTGGATAGGGTTGAAGTTCAAGTCCCCCTCCTACTACACCCCATTCCATACTTCAACTAGTCAGGAGAACCTGACATTGATATTCTATAGGCAAGAACAAATGCCAATGTTACATGAGGATATTAGATGTATGGGAGGTATTGAATGATTTTAGGTGAACTATAAACAAAAGCAATAGCTACAACTTTCTATGAAAATATGATAAAATATGGTTTACTTTTTAGGGTAATATTTTAGGAGGTAATGTTAGGGAATATTGTGTATATAGGATGTGTTTGTTATGAATAAATTTACATAGATAAAAATTGTGAAATAGAGGTGGTTTATGAAGTATTATTTTTAACTAAAATTTTGATAGTTTAGAATTTAGTTTTGAGGTGCAAGTATTCAAATTGAGATGATAATATTTTTCCTTTCTTTGATACTAACATCGTTTAGAGATGCTTATGTGTTTTGTGGATTATGTATGATCATCGTTCTTGTCTTTGCAATCCTTTGGTTCATGAGTCATTTCCCTCATAAAAAGGATTGTCAATAAGGACATCATCCTTGAGGTGCAAGTCCTTGAATTGATTTCATAACATTCTCCCAAATTCACACAAGTCCTTGTGTGATAAATAGCATACTTGCAAACAAAAGAGAGGTCAAATTTACATATCAAACACTAGGTATCAATGTTTCAGGAGTATCCAAATTTGGGTCCCTACCATTACGCTCCTAGCTACAATGATGGTGATTTCTTTCTTTATTCTCTTGGAAATGGTGACGAAAACTTAAACTTTGTTGCCTCATATGGTCATTTAGTTATATATATATATATATATATATATATATATATATATATATATAT
>JZKD02S0334633.1:164921-175228 GCA_000966675.3 Picea glauca | reverse complement strand
AAACAAATCAACCCAAAAGCACACTCCCTGACTCAGTCCGGAGTCCAAGGGGGTTCTACCGATGCCTCTGCATCCTCAAGGTCAAACACCCTGCACACTCAATAAAACTGAGTCAGTAGCACCTGTCTACATAAAATAATAACACATCAAGTCATCTGTCAATCACATTATAATCATATAAAAAGGTCTAACATCAACAAGGGTCCAGATCACTTGCGATCAAGTGCCCTCAAATAATAAGAGTTCTCAGTGCGCTAGAGTGGGATGTTACATAAAGGCCAAGCCTTGGCCATATTTGTTTGCAATATTCACAATTGGTAGTTTCATGGTTTTCTTCTATTGACGCAATTAGCTCTGGGATTGATCAACTCTGGCCCTTCTCATAGAAATTGTCATCTTGGAAACCTTTTGATCTTTGGAAGGTGGTCTATTTGGTGAGCCACATATGAAATGCAGAGCATATTCTTCTGACACTAAACAAGAAATTCCCCCACTTGAAGAGAAACCCCTTTATTGGGGGAATACAAAAGCCTATGTTAATTATTGCAGGAAGAAGCCAGTTTTATGTTGCAGTTTGAAGACCATCCTAATGTAATAACTTATTTTTCATCCTTTTGAATGGATAGGTTTCTCAATTGAAATGGACTCAAATATGTTGACCATATAAACGAACTTTGTTATCAATTTGTTAAGTATTATATGTGTTATTTTATGTCTTGTTTTAATTTTCAGTATTGTTATTCTTGGGGTAAGCGACCTCTCTCAGCATTTCATTCATTACTTTTTTTACAAAAAGAAAAATCAAATTTTGTTGAAGATCCATATGAGGTATAGAAACTATATTTCCATCAGTATAAGGAAATTTTTTTATCATGGCCCATGGAGAAAGAAAATACATGTTGAAACTCAAGAGAGAGGTAGTGTCACCATGTTATAGAGCTTTGGTGCTTCTAGTGATTATATCTCCCAAAATAGGAAAAAATATTATAACACCCCATTTTAGATAACGTAAAAACCTTTCAAATGATTTATAATGCGCCCTATAAAATTTATTTTAGATGCCATTGTAGTTGTTCAAAGTTAACATAAGAGGCACATGCTTCATTCTATCCATGAATTGGTGATATTATGGTTGGGAAACTATAGGTAAGATAAGAGAGGGATGGAATGAGGTAACCCGAGATTGTAAATGTTGACTGAAATTTTTTAGGTCATGCCATGCTTGTGTGAAGATACAAGAACACTTGATGTTAGAGGGATAAGTGTAGAGGAACACAAAATATACCTAAAAGTAAAATATTTCAAAAATAAAATAAAATTTCGTCACAAATTAAGTAATCCCTTTTTAAGTTTAGGTATAATGGGTTTTGTACCGTAGAAAAAGAAGATGTTCCTAGGTCGAATCAATTTAGATTGTAATCGACCAACAACTATTTTCATGTTTTTATTGTTTTCACCGCACATACAAATATCCTATTACTTTCACGCTCCTCAAAAATGCAATTGGGTTCCTTTCTTGTCTTCCCATTCTTTGTACTTCTTATAAGACCTGCAATATCCCCCATTTCCTTTGGACTTCCATCAATATACATATTCACTCCTTTATTTTTATTATTGTCTTTCAGTTGTATATAATTTACGACGACTATGTATCTCTGCATACTAGGCATATATTGGACCAGCCTCAACCATACTCCATAAGTGTAACATGGTCCAACATACTCAAACAATTTAACTAATCCACCATATTTTACCTTTATTTTTTCCATGGAGAATAAACCAAAGCCATGGATGGATGACAGAGCAATGTGATACATCTTCTCATTAACACAGAAGTCAGTGTCCAACTCTGGAAGGTCCTTGGGTACCCACTATTTCAGAAGGTGTTTGTACCTCAAGGGAACCTTGATGTCACCTATGATGTCATCGTCATAAGAGAATGATCCTCCTTTAGAAAGAAAGAATTTCATGCACCTACCAAATTTTCTTCTGACCTTTTCACCTCTAGTTGATTTTTCCTTGTAACATGTGTTGGATATGTTTTCCCTTGTCCCTCTCAAAATTTCATCACTTAATCTAGATGATAGGTTTGATAGATACATATTTGGTTGTAACTGCACTCCATCAAGGGGGAAGGAAACGTTAGGCCAAGGATCTTCATATTATAGTATAGCTAAAGATAAACATTGAAAAGATAACTTGACATGTAAGACTTTTTCATCTAGGGTTGGTGCCCAACCTCTGAGAAAACACAAAGTATTTCTTCACTCAGTATTTTGGGTAGGTGTTGGGCCAAAATTATGTGGGAAGACAAAATTAGAAATAATTTATAATTTCCCATCTAATTTGTAGCCAACCTCTAATTTATGAGAACCCATGAGGGATTTCATCATGCTAGTGAGTAGGTTATATGGTGAAACGGATTTCTCTTATATCCAGAAGCATTGGGTTCCCTCGATACACCAAATGTTGAAGAAGGCAGTTGTAATATAGATGACTAGAGAAAATGATTGTTATATTTGAGTAGAACAAAGGTAGAAAAAGACCTTATAGAAGTTTTTTGCAAGTGATAGTGTCTATTGTAACTCCATAGTGAGTCCATGCTTCTTTGTAAACAACAAGGAACATTGCTCATTTTCTTGTTGGTTTTTCCCAAATCAAGTTTCCCATAGTACATATTGTCATTCCTTGTGTTGTTGTGCTAATTTTACTAATATATGTTCTCTCTTATATTCTTAGTTCATTTCAATATTTTGACTAATATACTAGTAATATTACATTTTGATCAAAAGAAAACATTGTATAAATGACCTAGAGGAGACATTTGCAAGAATGGAAGTGTGTTTCTTTAACATCCTCATAGTATGGAAATTTTAATATCAATAGAGGAAATTTTAATGTCAATGTACAATTTCACGCACTTAAAAGACACCAAAAACAATAATTTTTGGTATCTTGGACATAACTTCCTCTTGAATACTTGAAATTGAATTAGACTTGTGGGAATCCATTGGCAATGTTCCAGATCATCTCAAAAAAATTTCAATGGATCAATGAGTCGTTATTGAAATGGGTTGAGGTTTCAATTTCTCCTAAAGATCGATGGATACACTCTCATGCAGATGCATCGGTTTCTATCTCTTTTGTCTTCAAAGGTTTCACATAGAGGGATCATGATCGTGCCAAACAAGTCAATGATTACAATGACTCGAATTCATGAAAGGTTGAGGCCGGTTTCAATATCCCCTCCAACAAACGGTCAACCTCCTCCAACACTAGTCAAAGGAACATGCAAAAACACATATGTAGGGTTTTATTGATAAAGTTTCGTTATAATGTAAACGAGATTCACATGTTCAATCAAGAAATAAATATATGGATCGCATTGGTCATATGGATACAATTGTTAACAATCCAGACTATAAATTTGAGTTTTGGACTCTTGAGGATAGACCGACTACTCCAATTACTAGTTTCCGTGATAGTACCAACGAGGGTAACCCTGTTGATGTTGTTCATAGTGCCGATGAGGGTAAACCTATTTTGGGTGTTCATCTATACCTATATTCAGATGATGTTCATGAGGATAATTATCTTTGTGATTCTAGAGAAACTTGTCATCACCATCGTCCAACAGTTCATCACTGTTGTAGTTTATGAAAACCCTATCCTCATTCTTATATTGAGGGCTCCTTATTCTCATGTAGAAGAGGGATTAAGAAAAAAAATAAACCCTAAACTCTATATCAAGGTTTTTTCTAGGTGAGGAAGAAGAAGAATACTTACCATGTTTTTAATCCCTCACTCCTCAGTATGCCTCTCCCTCCTCCATCCATCTATTCGGGCCACCTGTGCCTCTCGCTCCTCCATGCTCCCCTCCTCCATGTTTGAATACATGCAGCTACCCTACCATCCTTCTCCTTGACTCTGTGTGTGCATACTGCATGCAAATATTCGGGGGCAAGCTTAAAAATTATGAGCACACTTTGTTGGTTTTCATTTTTTTTAAATGTTGTTGTTGTTTTTGTTTTTTGTTTTGTTTTGTTTTTTTTGTGTGGTCCTTTTTATATTGGTTTATATATATATATATATATATATATATATATATATATATATATATATAATATTATATATTATAATATATATAATATTATAGTATAATTTGAGGGATCGCACACCCACACGAAAACGACCACACAAGGGACCACTAGGCAAAAAGACGAGCCAGAGGATGGACAAGAACCAATTTTGGCTCGGAGGTAGATTTTTTAATACTGCCTCACTAAGGTTGGGCGCACGAATGCAACGCAAGGCGAGTTCGCAAGATGGGCGCCCGAATGTAATGCAAGGTGGGCACCCAAACGCAATGCAAGGCAAGTTTGCAATATGGGTGCCGAAACTCAACCCAAGGCAAGTTCCCAAGGTGGGTGCCCAAATGCAAATCAAGGCCATTTCGCAAGATGGGCACCCAAACACGTGAGGAGACATAACGAAAACGACCACACAAGGGAGCACTATGCAAAAGGACGAGCCAGAGCATGGATAAGAAACAATTTTTGCTTGGAGGTAGATTTTTTAATATGGCCTCACCAAGGTTGGGTGCCCGAACATAATGGAAGGTGAGTTCGCAAGATGGGCGCCCAAACGCAATGTAAGGCAAGTTATTTATTTTTATATTTCTTACCATTATTGTGTTTTTCTGATCCAGAGGATGTGGGTTTATATATGGGATGATCCCCCTATATCCATTAATAATGTGGTAGCAATATCTTCCACTATATCCTTAATTTCTATACATTCAGTCCCACGTTCTCCCTGCTCTATTCTCTTCACTATTGTTCTCTTCTTATTAGTGCTAGTGTCAACCTTGTCCACACTCATTTTTATTTCTTATCTCTAATGTAGGGTGTGTGTCCCTAAATTAGGCTAATGGTTTCCCTCCTTGTATTTTGTATCATCTCTTTGAGTCACTAGAGAAATATATGGAACACTTGTATGTTTTTTTTACATATCAAATGTGAGTAATACCTCAATTTATATAAAAATATGATGGACCCCTAGATTGCCATTTTTTTCCCACCCTATTGACATGTATTATTAATGTATTTTCCTCAAATATCTAAGACTATCCTAACAACTCTTGTTTTAATTCTATAAATTGCGAACATATGATAATTTGTATAACATATTTGGAGAATGATAATTTTGAAGGTGCTAGGCCTATTCCTACACACCACGACTAGATTACCTCTCATTGACAGTCTGTGTATTTTTAACTGAAAGTCATGGTGGGGCCAATGGGGCTCTTGGGAATAAAGGAAAGGGTCAGCAGGGGTACCAAATGGAAAAAAGAGGTGTTAACTAGACCAACCCATGACAGGTAGGCACTAAATGACTATTGTAAGAAAGGACTTACCGCTTAGTGAGCATCCATTCACTCGGAACAAATCAAATACTCCACTAAATTAGGGTTTATGTTTTACATGATGAATTGATGATGGAATAAAGTGGGTGTGGGAGTCAAATTTGAGTCCAGAAACCCTCCCATATCATTAAGGCATGTGAATAGTCTATCCATGTCAAATTTCAATGCATTCAGAAATAGTTTGAAAAAATTTCAATGTTGGCCCCATTCAAAGGTCATTGTTGCTCGGGGAAAGTCCTGGTATAATTTCCTTGTAAAATTTGTATAAGATATTTGGGGAATTATAATTTTTAAGGTGCTAGGCCTATTCCTACACACCACGACCAGATCACCTTTCATTGACAGTCTAAGTATTTAATTGAATTGAAAGTCATGGTGGGGCTAATGGGGCTCTTGGGGATAAAAGAAAGGGTCAACATGGGTACCAAATGAAAAAAATAGGTGTTAACTAGACCAACCCATGATAGGTAGGCACTAAATGACTATCATAAGAAAGGACTTCTCACCTAATGAGCATCCATTCACTCAAAACAAATCAAATACTCCATTAAATTAGGGTTTATGTTTTACATGATGAATTGATGATGGAAGAAAGTGGGTGTGCGAGTCAAATTTGAGTCTAGAAACCCTCCCATATCATTAAGGAATGTGAATATTCTATCCATGTCAAATTTCAATGCATTCAGAAAAAATTTGAAAAAATTTCAACGTTGGCCCCATTCACAGGTCACTTTTGCCTAGAGGAAGTCCTAGTACAATTTCCTTGTAAAATTTGTATAAGATATTTCGTGAATGATAATTTTGAAGGTGATAGGCCTATTCCTACACACCACAGCCATATCACCTCTCATTGATAGTTCATGTATTTAATTGAACTAAAAGTCATGGTGGGTCTAATGGGGTTCTTGGGACTAAAAGAAAGGGTCAACATGGGCACGAAATGGAAAAAAGAGGTGTTAACTAGACCAACCCATGATAGATAGGCACTAAATGACTATTGTAAGGAAGTACTTCTCGACTAATGAGCATCCATTCACTGGGAACAAATCGAATACTCCAATAAATTAGGGTTTATGTTTTACATGATGAGTTGATGATGGAAGAAAGTGGGTGTGCGAGTCAAATTTGAGTCTAGAAACCCTCCCATATCATTAATGCATGAAAATAGTCTATCCATGTCAAATTTCAATGCATTTAGAAAAAAATTGAAAAAATTTCAACGTTGGCCCCATTCACTGGTCATTGTTGCTCGTGTCTAGTCCTAGTACAATTTCCTTGTAAAATTTGTATAAGATATATGGAGAATGATAATTTTGAAGGTGTTAAGCCTATTCCTACACACCATGACCAGATCACCTCTCATTTATAGTCCATGTATTTTGAACTGAAATTCATGGTGGGGCTAATGTGGCTATCGGGACTAAAAGAAAGGGTCAACATGGAGACCAAATGGAAAAAAGAGGTGTTAACTAGACCAACCCATGACAGGTAGGCACTAAATGACTGTTGTAAGAAAGGACTTCTTGCCTAATTGAAATCCATTCACTGGGAACAAATATAATGATCCACTAAATTAGATTTTATGTTTTACATGATGAATTGATGTTTTACATTAGGGTTTATGTTTTATGTTTTACAAATCGAATACCTTTTTGCCAAAATTCCAAGAATACCTAACCTTATTTGTCTTTCAATGTAGGTAGTAGCTCAGGGCGTAGGAACTTGAAACTAGAACTTGGGTTTTGGGCTAAGTTCTTCATGTCAAGTCAACTTTTACCATGCCCAAAACCAAGAGCCAACTAATTAGCTTAAAATGCAAAATTTAGCTCAAAAAACAAAAAAATTTATAAGAAAACCTCGTTTTTCATGATCTTATCTTGGTTTCGAGAATAGTTTATCTCTACTAAATAGGGGAAACCATGTGAAGGTGGAAGCTCTAATTATTCCCCCTCCCCCCCCTCACATCTCTCTCAATTTCCCCATAATCAATTTGAAATAACAAAGAAAATGTAAAATACTTTATTATTCAAAATAAAATCATATAAATATCATCATATAAAACACATACCTCTATATATCATTCATCTTCTTCTTCATCAAACTCAACATCGTCAATATCATCTTCATCATGAACATTGTCATTTCCCCAATACCTAATCTATCTAGATTCAATAACTATAATTAAAAACGACACTAAGATTACATGAAAGAAAAAAAACATAAGAGATCTATAGTAAAAATTACTCACCGCATGTAGAAATATCATTGATATTCTTCTTCATCCAACTCGTCATATTTTGTATCATCATCTGGTATTTCAGAATCATCGTCGAATGGATTGGCCATATCAACATCATCATTAGTACTGTCATAATTTTCCATAATATCATCATTAGATATAGAATCATCGAGAACATTATCATCTACATCATATGGTTGATCAACTTCTTCGACTTCATCATCTGACGATACACGGTCTACCTCCTCATGTTCCTCTATATCACCTTCTAGTTCTTGGATATCATCTTCTTCTGGTACATTATACTTTACAGGCCTTCCTCTTGGATCATATCTAACAACAAATGACCAATGTGGTTTACTGGGAACCTCGCAATAGAATACTTGCTCACAATGGCTTGGAAGAACATAACTTTCTAGACCTTGCTCAAATATCCTTGTATTAACCATGGTAAAACCATTGCCATGTCGAATAACAGTTCTTTTAGGATCACGTTCATTTATCTGTAAACAATACCATTTGACCTCAAACATAATTATCTTGAAGGATTTGATGTCACACTCGATTATATCTTCCAAATATCCATAATATCTATTTTCTGTTAGTCTTGGATGTTTGTCACTTCTAGAAGAAACATTAGTGACTTGAAACACTGCAGTTATCCCTAAATCAATGGTTTTCTTTATGTCATCCACCCTTTTGACACGAAATTTTTGACCATTATACCACATAGCTTTGTGGTGCTTCAACTGCAATATTCCCAACAAGTACAAAATAAATTAATGATTAATAAAGGTATTTAAACTTAATAAATATTAAAAAATAATACATTAACATTTTGTATAATAACAGAAAGTGCTGCTAAAATTTTATATGCTTACCTATTTATCTTTTAAACCATATGCTAAATCAATCTCCCTCTGGGTACGATTGTGATCTTCATTACGATGAGCTCTTTTAATTAATGTATCCACCCCTTCCCATGATAACCTACCATTATGGTGTTCAGATTGTTCTATCCATAGCTTCATCCAATCAAGATTGTTAGCAATGTATAAATGTAGTGCATCCCACACTCGACCAACTGCAATAAAAAAAATATAAATCAGTAAGAATAATGAATAATAATAATTGACGGAGGTATAATATAAATTGAAGAAATACAATATAGATAAAAATCAAATAATATAATACCTTTCGCTTTCCTCATTTTAGCATTCCCGACCAAGACCTCCACTTTAGATATTTTGATGTTATTGACACCCCAAATGCAATGCATATTATTTTTCCTCCCCAAATCAGGATTATAATCGCTAATATACACTAACGTTTGATATACAATATATACCCCTCCACCATAGAACCCTCAAGACATTCTCTTTGTATAACTAAAGCCTTCAATGACCTCAATTGTCTCTCCACCATCCAAATTGACCTTGTGTGTACAGGTCTACAAAATTCAATCTCCTCGACCTAGTGTATGAGGTAGTGTTCTTGCACATTGAAAAATGTTGGAGGTAGATACTTTTGCATTGCACACATTAAACGAGGAATTTTTCTCTTCCAATATTTTATATTTTCCTTATGGATTTATTTATATGACAACCACCTACAAGTGTTATGATAACAAAATATGTTTCAACAAAGACAATATTGTATACATGAATATTACAAGTAAATTAAACACATGTCATCAACAACTTCTACAACATTTTTATTACATATAAATAATAATATGTAATTCATATTATTTACCTCATGTATTTTACAAGGTCATATATAACTTGTTTTACGTTGTTGTCAAAGCTGTCGAGCAAAGATAGAGGTAGCACATAATGTAAAAAAACAATGGCACATTAATAAATTTCTGATTTCATATTAACAATATATTTACAAAATTTAAAAATATTACATCGATTCTTACCAATACATAACAAATATATGAAATAAATTACCTTGATGAAGGTATGCCAGTCATGAGTTTTTAACCCGCCAAATTCACCTTTCTTTGTTAATATATTCTTGATGTTTGAACCAAATCCTGTTGTAAATCTAATTTTTTGAATGATCTCTTTTACAACATTGCCTTCATCTTCTTTAAATAACCATGGGAGGCTATTTCGATCAACTCCATTAGTCCTATTTAAATCAATAATATATATCATTGCATGATTGGCTTCTTGAAGGTCACTACAAATTTTAGAATTTTTTTCTTTGTCACGCCTTTCATCTAAGATTCTCCACAAAATTTATGTTGTGTTCTTCACGATATGCATCGTGTCGAACAAATGAGTTATTTATAGTTGCTCGTAGTAGGGAAACCTACTGAATTGTTTGGGGAAACTTTTCATTCCTCGTGGAAGTAGATCAATTCCTTGACAACCAACTATATGTTACATAAATGAAATTAACACAACAATTGTTAGATTATACACAATAGACATGATAATTAAACACAATTAAAAAAAGGTTAATATATTGCATATGATGATGAAGTTTGACTTACATTGATGATTTGATATGTTATGTTCCAACTTCCATAGGTGTGGTGTCATTCTTCATGGTTTTATCCCACTCTCCTCTTTACCATTGAAAATATGTTTATCGGTATTTCGATACCTATGGTTCTTAGGGAGAAAGTTC
>JZKD02S0334633.1:131720-152841 GCA_000966675.3 Picea glauca | reverse complement strand
ATGATAAATTGCGGAGTGTGTGGGGAGGATGGTAAATAAAGGCCCCCCGCCTCCTCTCGCCACCTCCCCCTGCCACGTCGCTCCCCCTTCCTGTACTCGTGTCACCCCATCCGGGGTGTATGATCTCTTTTTTTAAGTAAATTTATTATTAGGATATTTTACAAATTTAATAATATTATAAATGTGACATTATTTCTACCTTATACATTCATCTCACTACTTTAAATACAATTAATATATATCTATTTTAACCAAAAATTTAATAAATATTTATCAAAATAAAATATGTATATTGATTTATTGTATTATAAAATTCTATAATTATTATAATATATTCTTTTTAACTTTTTATTTTTCTTATTATTATAATTTTCTTTTTTTTAGATTCACCTCAGTCCTCTCTTTGTTATCCTCCTATTATTTATTATAATAACCTCTATTGTAATAGAGTTATACACTAACAAGTTTTGCATAGGAGCGTAGTCTCTGTCGGGCCGCGGCTGGGGATGATATTAGTTGAGAAGAATTTGGTTGTCAATAACTTAGGGGACATGATTCGACCTCAATGATGAGAAAGAAAAAAATGGACACTAAAACAAAATAATATCGTTGAATTAACATGTAGAGTGTAGGTTTAGATCAAGCTTTGCTTGTCAAGGAATAGTTTTTCTTAACAGATGATCTTTGACACAATTCTGTTATTTCTCATATTCTTTAAAACCACAATAAGCATATCATCGTTGAAAAGCATAGTTTTCAACTTAGGAAAAAAAAAATTAACAGATAGGTGAAGGATGAAATTTGTCAAGAATAAACGGAGAATATGTTTGAACATCGTCATGTTTATATCCTGCATCAAAGAGTTAATTGAATAACAAAATTGGAAAATCGTTAGCATGATCATCACACATGCCACCACCAACAAACATTCAAAAGAAATATTTTTCCATTAAAATTTTTATCCACAGTTCCTCAAAATTTAATAACATTGATAACTTTGGGAATTTAATCTTAGCATATAATCATAGTAAATGTTGGAATGAAAAGAATAAATTCATACATGCACACACACCAAATGACTAAACAAAAAGGATAACGAATTAAACATAAATTATTGATAGCTCTAGAAACTTTGAAAATTTAAACTTATCATATAATAACCAGAGTGAACGTGTAAACGCAGAGAATTTAAATAACACTAGAAAACAATGGGTTGAAGCATATAATTGGGACGGGTTTGGGTGATACGGGCGTGAATATTTATGGAGAAAGGAAAAAGAGGATGATCAAGAACGGGTAGGATAGGAGTTACATGATGAAGATTTATGGAGAAACTTTAACAACAAAGAACATAATATACCCTAGATAACAACAAAGAACATAATATACTTGGGATAAGGTGATCCCTTCATGAAATTATGTCCATATTTTATCCATGCATACGGACCTAAGTTTTATTTCCCGGAAATATTGTCACCTAAACTTCTGTCCATATTTTAGCCAAGAAGAACCTCGGTTTGATTTCACCACATGAACATGTGTCACTTGCATTTGTATGGTTTCCTAAAATTCAACCAAATCAATTTAGGTGATCAAGGACATATGTATCATCTTATGGTATCTGTAGGAGGTATTAACCTCCATGTGTAACCCTAACAAGAATAGAATTATTCGGGAAGCAAGAAGAAACCCTAAAGATTTGGACATAACCCCAAAAGACAAGTCACCTAAACGAAATATTTAATATTGAGTTTTTAACCTTTAGAATGAAAAGTTGACCAAGATAGCTATAGAGGAGTATAAATACAAGACGTCTTATCTCATTTGATACACACATCTCGCAACTGCAAAAATGTAAGAGTGAGATGATGCAGGAGCATTATCTTCACAACCATTAGCACACATGTGGAGGAGAGAAGAATGACATCTCAACAATGCAGATTTCAAATCAAACATTTATTCATAAATTACATTGGTTGTTGAGATATTTTTGAAATGACATTTTAAATTATAACTTGATTGTAAAGTCTTCGGGACTGTAAGAGATCGTAGGCCTGGAGTGTTGACTCTGCCTGATAGTAATCATAAGTTATTGTAATAGCATCACTACTTATGTGATAGATTGAATTATGAATTTAATAGATTTCAGGAAATGACGTGAGAGCTCAGGGAGTCGGTCCTTAGATAGTTTTTCAATTGCATTGTAATAGATTATGCATAGATGACTAGCAGTAGGAGAGAAAGTAGAATAGAATAGAGTGGAGCAGAAACACTATGTAATTTTCATTTTTATGAATGAATAGAATAGATGAAAATTGTCCTGGATCTACTTGAGTTGTATTCATCTTGAGTATGAATGGAGGTATATTATTTTTTGTATGAATAGTAGTTACAGTTCATTTTCTATGTATGAATGATTGAGAGAGTGACTGTATGAATCCATAATGGGACTGGATAAGTTTCAGTTGTTCTTCTACTGAAACGTGTATGCAAGGTGTGGATTCCCTAACGCAAGGTGTGTGTCAATTGAATCACATAATGATTTAGGAAGGGAGGTTCAGAGAAAAACACAGGAAACTTTAACAGTCTAGACACAAGGAGTGTGCAGTACCTTGAAATGACTAAACATCGAAGAACCGGAAAGATAAGCGCCAGTTGGGCGAGAAGCATTTTCTTTTTTTGAGAAAATCCTTTCAGCTGAGCTATTCGAAATCCTACCAAGGATAAAATCTCAGAAGAGATAACACTTTCAAGAAGTGTTGACGAAGTCCAAAGGATGAAGACTCATCAAAGGGGGAAAGGTTCAAAGTTTGTGGAGGTGGATAAATCTCCCAATTCTAGGAAAGAAAGAGCACAAAAGCTCAGGAGGAATAGAACAGTAATCATCAGATCTAAGTAGAGAGAGACGACTGTCATCGGATCTAGAAGAGTCAAAAGGATTTGAATGGATGGCAATTATTCTTTGAGAGAAAGTGTTGATCTGTCGATAGTCGTCACATCTGTATAAGTAGCATGAACCTTAGTGCTTTGTGTCCAAAGGAGGATTTCGGCATTCGACATTTGGATAAACAAGAGAAAAGTTCCTTCAAACTCACGTATTGAGAACTCTCGACAACCGTCGGATCTCACAGAGGACACACGTCAATTGGGTGAGAGACTAAGATCTGAGGCGCGTGGAAGTCAAGCAACGTTTTGGAAAACCAATAACAAGATCATGGTCGTAAATACAAAGAAATATACGTCGTAGATTTCCCAAGGGAGGTTTCAACATTTCATGGACCGGGAACCACAAGAGAGCGAGTCTTTATACTCTCTTGCCAAAAAAAAAATCCCTAAAAGAAGATTGTCAGGATTTGATCTGAGCCATGGATCAAGGTGAGAACATGGACCATTGGATTGTCCAGAAGAAAATCCTTTGAACATTTCACATATTAGGAGTTTGGAGTGGAGGTAGCATTGTTCATGGGTCTATGATCCGCGAAACATGAAAGAAACAAGTGTCAGGACTTGGACTTAGTCAGAGGTCACATCACAAGTAAAGAGAAAAGGGATAGTACTTAGCTAGAGCCCTAGTCAGACTTTAGGGTTCTGAGAAGCAAAGAGGCAGGACACTCAACATTAGAAGTCCCTTTTCGCAAAAAGAAGCTTTTGGGTTAGCCACAGGTCACAACAAATGGTCGCGTGAAGAGATCTATAGAGGAGCTAACTGTCAGTTAAGTCTTTTCAGCGTTCAATGTATAAGAGTCGAGAGTTTGTCCCTCTAGAAGTCCCAAACCATGAATCAAAAAGAGCCTTGGAAAACAAGGGTGTAGTTATGTCCCCTGGTCATGTGGAGTGGAGCTTATGCTTTCCATTTATAAGATCCAACTGGGTTCAGAATAGGACATGTAAATCTAATTTGCAGGGTTCTAGTGAGGACCCAAAAGAGTTGTTCCAACTCAGAGTTAGAAGACAATCCAGTGACTGGAAGGTCACAGACTCCACTGGGGTAGGGGGTTTGCATCAGGTGGTATCAGAGCTAATACTTAAATTTCTTTGAATACATCATACAAAAGAAGAAATAAGGGAAGTTGGTATCGTTTACATTTCAAAGAAATTTGATCTCTATTGAAGGTGACGCAGTGGAGTCATGCCACCAAGGAGACGTAGAGCGAACACAGAGATGGAAGAAGAAATGAGGCGACTTCTAATGAGATTTGATGCCATGGAGACAGCGCAACGAAGAGCACCGGATGTTGATGATATCAGTGAGGATGAGAGTGGAGAAGAGGAAGAAGATGGAAAAAATGTTTCCAAGGATGCTGCACAGGACCACTTGATCAAAGTTGTTTCAAGAGTGGAAGCACTGACAATATCGTATCCAAAGAGGTGGTGGAGAAGTTGGAGTTGAAGACGACTGCACATCCAAAGCCATACAAGGTATCGTGGTTGCAGAAAGAACATCAAGTCATGGAAGTCAACAATGCCAAGTTGAATTTAAAATAGGAGGTTACAAAGATGAAATATTGTGTGATGTAATCCCTATCGATGTCTGTCATATTTTATTGGGGAGTTCGTGGAAATATGAACGAAAATTTATTCATTATGGTAGAAATAATACCTATACTCTAGAAAAAAATGGTAGAACACATATGTTGTTACCCATAGAAGCGAAAGAGACAAAGGCAAAAGCTAGTTCAAGCATACTTCTCATGAGTGGGAAGGAGCTCTTAAAAGAAGTCAAGGTAGAGAAAGAAATATAGTTTGTTGTTGTGAGGAATCCGAGAGTGATCCTTACAAATACTTATGTAGAATATTTTCCTATAGAAATCCAGGAACTGTTAGAAAACTTTGCTGATATAGTTGTAGATGAGTTACCAGCTCATTGCCACCCATTAGGAGCATAATCCATCACATTGACCTTATTCCAAGAGATAGTCTACCAAAAAAAGATACCAATAGGTTAACGCCTAGAGATAATGAGGAGGTCAAAAGACAATTCCAGGAGTTGTTGGACAAAGGGTTAGTCATGGAAATCCTAAGCCATGTGTAGTATTAGTTGCATTAAGCCCAAAGAAATATGGAGGATGGAGAATTTGTATAGATTCTTGAGCCATCAACAAGATAACGATTTGGTCAAAATTTCCTTTATTGAGGATGGACGATTTGATGGAATGTTTGAGTGGATCAAGCTATTTCTCAAAGATAGACTTGAAGAGTGGATATCATCAAAACCGAATGAGAGAGGGAGATGAATGGAAAAAAACATTCAAGACAAATGAAGGATTGTTTGAATGGTTAGCCATTCCATTTGGGTTGAAAAATGCACCCAACACATTCATGAGATTGGTGAATGAAGTGTTGAAAGACTTCATAAGCAATTTTTTCATAGTATATCTGGATGACATACTAATCTTTAGCAAAACAAAAGGAGAACACTTAAGACATTTGACAACAGTGATGGAAAGATTGCAGCAAGAGCAGTTGCTGATAAATCTGAAGAAAAGTTATTTTATGAAGAAGGAGCTCATATACTTGGGTTTCGTAATCTCTTCAAATGAATTCAAGATGGACCCAGAAAAAGTGAAAGCCATTAGAGAATGGCCATCACCGATAAATATATTTGAGGTAATAATTTTTCATGGGTTAGCGACTTTTATAGGAAATTTATCAGAAATTTCAGTGGCATATGTGCACCCATGCTAGACACTATGAAAAAGAAACACAATTCCTTCAGTTGGACGGAGGAAGCTGAGAAAAGTTTCAAATTATTAAAGGAGAAAATCAGAGAGTAGCCAATTTTGGTCTTGCCAGATTTTGGGAAAACATTTTAGGTGAAGTGTGATGCAAGCAGATTTGATATTGGAGTAGTCTTGAGCCAGGACAATAGGTCGATTTCTTATTTCAGAGAGAAACTGAATGATGCCAATAAAAATTATTCCACATATGACAAGGAGTTTTATGCATTGATCTAAGCTTTGAAAAAATGGAGGCACTATTTAATTCCTAAAGAATTTGTCTTGTATAGCGATAATCATGCTTTGCAATTTATTACTAGGCAAGAAAAGATTAATCAAAAACATGCAAAATGGGTAGAATCTATGAAAATTTTTACTTTTGTTATTAAGAATGTAG
This sequence comes from Picea glauca, assembly GCA_000966675.3. Taxonomy (NCBI): domain Eukaryota; kingdom Viridiplantae; phylum Streptophyta; class Pinopsida; order Pinales; family Pinaceae; genus Picea; species Picea glauca. The sequence goes on along the minus strand of JZKD02S0334633.1, from coordinate 146,727 downwards.
TTGGAACTGCTAACAAAGTCCCAGATGCTTTGAGTAGAAGGAGTTTGATTATACAGAAATTTCAGGTGGAGACATTGGGGTTCAAACACCTCAAGGAGATGTATGAAGAAGATGCAGATTTCAAAGAACCTTACGAGGCATGAAAAAATAATTTATTGGGAGACAGAAGACCATGGACTGAATATTTAATTCAGGATGGATTAATGTTCAAATGGGGCCAATTAGTATTCTGAGGTGCTCAATGAGAGACAACCTACTGAAGGAAAAACACAATAGAGGTTTACATGGACATTTTGGTCATTACAAGATGTTTGTACAACTGAGAAATTTGTATTATTGGCCAACCATGAGGGAAAAAGTGAAGAATTTCATGAACAAATGCATAATTTGTCATTATGAAAAAACGAGACAACGAAACACTGGTTTTTATCAGCCATTTCCAATTCCATAAAGGACGTGGGACACAATCAATATGGACTTTGTTTTGGGATTGACCAATAATAAAAAAGTGAATGATTCCATATTTTTTGTGGTGGACATTTTCTCGAAAATGGAACATTTAATACCATGCCAGAAGACAAGTGATGCCACACACATCGCCAATTTTTTTTCCGGAGAACTCGTGAGACTACATGGATTGTTGAGCAGCATAGTTTCAGAAAAGGACACAAAATTCATAGGACACTTTTGGAGGACTCTATGGAAGAGGTTGGGGACAAAATTATCTTTTAGTTCGACATATCGCCCTTAGATGGATGGACAGAACAAAGTTGTACACAAAATTCGAGGAAACTTATTACGAAGCTTAGTCACTGAGCAAGGTTGACAATGGGATCAAATTCTAGCACAGGCAGAATTTGTGTTCAACAATTCAGTGAATAGGAGCACAGGAAAAAGTCCATTTGAAATTGTGTACGGAATACAGTTAAGGGGGATCAAAGAATTGAGGAAATTGATTCAACATGAGTTTATAAGTGTTGGAGCAGAACAGTTCACAACAGAGATGTAGAAAATCCATGACAAAGTCAAAGAGAAACTACAGGACAACAATGAGAAATACAAGAACAAAGTTGACTAGAGAAGAAGAGAAATTCAATTTGAAGTTGGGGATGAAGTTTTAGCTCATCTAAAAAAAGAGAGATTCCCAAGGGGAATGTACAACAAATTAAACATGAAAAACATTGGACCGTGTAAAATTCTCAAAAAATTCGCAGCCAATGCTTATGAGATTGAGTTTCCGGACAATGTTGGGATATCACCGATATTCAATGTTGCAGACCTATATCGTTACCAGAGAGATAAAGCAGGAGAGGCAAATGATAAGCAAGTTATTCGGTGGGAAGAGAAATTGCCCATAAAAGAAATACCTCAGATGGAGAAGATTATTGAACAAAGGGATGGAAATAAAACCAAGAGGAAAACATAGCCTGAGTACTTAGTAAAGTGGAAATATCATCCAATGGAAGATGCAAGTTGGGTAACAGAACCTGATATTTTGAAGCATGGTAAGACAACACAGGAGCTCATGGACAGGAGTCCACAAAAGATTTTAACCAGTGGAGTATGATGCAGGAGCATCACCTTCACATCCATCAACACACATGTGGAGGAGAAAAGAATGACATCTCAACAATGAAGAGTACAAATCAAGCATTTATTCAGAAATTAAATTGGTTGTTGGGATATTTTTGAAATGACACTTTAAATTGTAACTTTTTTGTGAAGTATTCAAGACAGTAAGAGATCACAGGCATGGAGTGTTGACTCTGCCTGATAGTAATGAGAAGTTATTGTAATAGCAGCACTAGTTAGGTGATTGTTTGAATTATGAATTTAATAGATTTCAGGAAAGGATGAGAGAGCTCAGGGAGTCAGTCCTTAGATAGTTTTTCAATTGCATTGTAATAGATTATGCATAGATGAGTAGCACTAGGAGATCAAGTAAAACATAATAGAGTGGAGCAGAAACACTATTTAATTTTTATTTTTATGAATGAATAGAATAGATGAAAATTGTCTCGGATCTGCTTGAGTTGTGTTCATCTTGAGTATGATTGGAGGTATGTTATTTTGTGTATGCGTAGTAGTTACATTTAATTTTTTATGTATGAATGATCGAGAGAGTGACTGTACGAATCCATAACGGGACTGAATAAGTTTCAATTGTTCTTCTACTGAACTGTGTATGCAAGGTGTGCATTCCCTAACGCAAGATGTGTGTCGACTGAATCATGAAACGATTCAGGAAGGGAGGTTCATAGAAAAACACAGGAAACTTTAAGAGTCTAGATGCAAGAAGTGCACAGGACCTTGAAATGACTAAGTGTTGAAGAACCAGAAAGATAAGCGCCAGGTGGGTGAGAAGCATTTTATTTTTTTTAGAAAATCCTTCAAGTTGAGCTATTCAAAATCCTACCAAGGATAAAAGCTTAGAAGACATAACACTTTCAATAAGTGTTAATGAAGTCCATCGGAGGAATATTCGCAAAGGGCCGAAGGATCGAAGTTTGTGGAGGTGGAAAAATCTCCCAATTTTAGGAAAGAAAGAGCGCAGAAACTCAGGAGGAAGAGCATAGTAATTGTCAGATCTGAGTGAGGCGAGCTGAATGTCATCAGATCTGGAAGAGTCCTAAGGATTTGAATGGACGATAGGTATACTTCAAGAGGAAGTGTCGATCTTCCGACATCTTTCATATCTGTAGAAGTAGTGTGACCCTTAACTCTTTGTGTCCAAAGGTGGATTTTAGCACTTAGCGTTTGGAGAAAGAAGAGCGAAGTTCCTTTGAACTCATGTATTTTAAAATCCCAATGACCGTCGTATCTCACAGAGGACGCACATCAATTGGGTGAGATACTAAGAGTTGAGGCACGTGGCAGGCGAGCAATGTTTCACAAAACTAGCGATGAGATCATGGCTATCAATACAGAGACCAACATTTCATGATCTATCAATACAAAGATCATGATCTATCAATACAGAGATAATGGATATTAATAGGAGGTTTCAACATTTCATGGACCAGGAACCACAAGAGAGGGAGTCTTTGGACCCTCTTGCCAAAACAAAAATCTTGAAAAGAGGATCATCAGGATTTGATTTGAGCTGTGGATCAAGGGGAGAGTCTGGACCGTTGGATTGTCCAAAAGAAAATCCTTTTGACATTTCACATACTGGGAGTTTGGATCAGGCGTCGAGACATGGGCCTAGTCGGAGATCAAATTGCGAGTAAAGAGAAGAGGGCTAGCACTTAGCTAAAGCCCTAGTCCGACTTCATGGTTTTGGGAAGAAGAGAGGTGGGACACTCAACTTTGGAAGTCCTGATTCACGAAAAGAACCTTTTGGGTCATCCCTGGGTCACAACGAATGGTCGCATGAAGGGATCTACAGAGGAGCTAACCTTGATTAAGTATTTTCATGTTTGGTGTAGAATATTCAAGAGTTGGTCCCTCAAGAAGTTCCAAATCATGAATCACGAGGAGCCTTGGAAAACAAGGGTGTGATCATGGCCCTTGTTCATGTCGAGTGGAGCTCATGCTTGGCATTTATAAGAGCCCGCTAGGTTCAAAATATGACCTATGGATCTAATTTGTAGGGTTCCAGTGAGGACCTGAAAGAGTTGTTCCAACTCAGAGTTAGAGGACGATCTAGTGACCGGGAGTTCACATACCCCACTAGGGTAGGGGTTTTGCATCATGAGCACTGCAAAAACTAAGTGCATATGTTTAGAGAGTAGTTGTAGTTGCAACTACTTCAACCTGTATTCTCAGTTTAGGCTTCGAATTTTTATTAGCTATGGTTTGGACTATTTTCCTTGTGTGGTATCTCTGGAGAGAGGTTTGTCTATTAGGCCTAGGGATTTCTTCCAAAATTATTCTCTGTCAAGGTTAAGGTACTTGGGGGTGCCTTCAGCCTATGGTTGGGTGTCAATATTGCTATATTTTCTATGGTTAAATGAGAACACCTATTATTTCTAATATTTTATGGACCCACACTATCTTCGAATAGTCTAACCACTGGAATATAGAATGGGAGGATTTGCTCAGTTATAGTTGCATTGCAGTCAATTTTTTCTTCAACAATGAAACCCTAACCCTCTTGTTGAGGCACCTTAAGTGAAGATATTGACCTAATTTCTGGATATCCTAGTGCTCTCTAGCCTAGCGCACCTCTTAGTACTCTCAGCAAGCTGATATGCCAAGTTTGAGTTTTTGGTCAAAGTCAAAGGTTGACCAAGACAAAGTCGAAGGTTGACCAAGTCAAAACAGTCATGAATTACTCTATGAAGTCAAAAAACAAGTTACAAGGGGATTCTAACTTCATAGCATGGAAGACAAGGATTGACCTCATCCTTGCCAAAAATAAAGTGTTGTATATCGTGAAAGGAAAGATTGTGGAACCACAGGGTGAAGAAGGAAAAGAGAAGGAACCTTAAAATGTTGCAATTATGGAGAAGTTCAAGGAAAATGAAATCAATTCAATGAGTATCATAGTGGACTCTATAAAATACCACTTGATACCCTACATCTTGACTCATCTAAGAAAATGTACGATGCCCTAACTAACCTCTTCTTAGTCATAAACATTGGAGAAGCAAGGAGTCTGAACAATGAGCTCTGTGACATGAAAATGAATGATGATGGCATCATAACATCATACTTTGTGAGAATATAGGAGTTAACATATAAAATACAAGCTATTGAAGAAATCATTTCAGAGAAGGCACTGGTAAATATAGTACTCAATGGTGTTCCCAAGACATGGGATGCATTTTCTGTAAGCATGAACACAAATAAGGAGTATCCCACATTTGACAAACTTTGGACTTGATTTGCACAAGAATAATCAAGGATTAGCGCAAAAGATAAATTCCAAAGGAAAGATGATGATCAAGCCTACACAACAAAGTTCAAGAAATTCAGGAATAATAAAAGGCTTGAATCAAGGAAGAAACCAAATCAAGAAAAAAATATTTCAAAAATATAATTCTTCAACTGTCAAAAATTTGGTCATTACAAGAACCATTGTCCCGAGTTAAAGAAAATGAAGGAAACAAAGGAAGCATCAGTTGCCGAAGAAATGGAACCCTCAAAGAAGGGCAAGCAGGATAAAACATACTTCTTCTTCTAAAACATGGTAACAATATTCTTCATAGTTCATGTACATTCCATGTTTACATAGTTTTTGTACATATATTGCATATCTATTTCTTAGAATATAATATGTTCAAGTGAAACAATATTTATGGAATAATAACAAGATAAGGATTGTTATCACGGTGAGTACAAGTCAAGAAATACACATGAGAAGATGAAGTACATTGACAATCCTCGATAACAATTCTTGTGGAAGCTATTATATAAGTAAAAACTACGAGATAATCCGAAATGAGAATCAAACTTGAAGAGACCCAGAAGAATTCAAAACATAAAGAAGTAAACAATCGAGAGGAAATTAGAAAAGGACTCGTGACAGTTTGGAGAAGGAAATAAGAATGAAGATGAAAGCGTGGACTCTCTTAGATGGAAGGAGTTGATTACAGAATTCAGAAAGAAGAGAATGCATTCATGCATAAAGCAAGGATTAGGAGGGATATAATCCTAAATAATATGATCCATTGAAGATTATTAAGTATATATCCATGTTCCCATTGAAAGTAGCAGCCATGAAAAGAAACACATGTTCAATTTGACTTTAGAAGAAGTCTTCTTCGAAAGGAAGCCTTAAAGTATCCTTGGTTCTCCATCTACATCCATGATCCTATGATGAAAGGAAGAAGTGATAATTTTCAGGGCATGGAATATATATAAAAATCGATGGACCCAAGAGCTAAAGAGAAACATGAGGAAGAACATGAAGATTCCAAGAGAGAAAGAAAAGAAAGAACAACTAGTTATTATACTGAGAATCACAAGACTACTAGTGTGGTTTGAACCCACTATAAGAAATCAAGTAGAAGAATGGAAGTTATGATGAAAAACAATATATGTAATAAATTGTGAAAAAGGATTATGAATGGAAGCATTGTGAGATTCAGAACTAGAGGTTCTTCCAAAAGGAGGAGAATACTATGATAACAACTTGTTATCGTAAACCAAACACACGTCTATCTGAGCTATTATATCTCTTACAATATCCATGGATTGAATTTTACATTAGTTGGTTGTAAAAGAATACTCTCCCAATAGAGTATTTGAGGAAAAGTCTTATGTAAAGTAATCTCAAGTTTTTGAGGTATACCAGAAAGAGAACCATGTATAGAGATATAAGAAGACCTTGTATGGATTCAAACAACTTGATGCAGAGTATCTCGTATAAAAAAAAAGCATGGTGAAAACTTTCTATGACAGAGACATTGTATCAAAATACTTACTCATAATTCTCGGATGATGGATTTCTAATCTATGGAAAACTCTCAATATGTCAGAAGAAGTGCTACTTGTATATGTTTCATTTTGAGCCTTGCCACGATGTCATGAGCTAGCAGTAAACAAAAGTGTTGAATTTGACCATGATATATATTGTAGCAATCAGAGCTACATGAAGCCTTCAGAGAAAACCAATGTTCCATAACAAACCAAAGTACATTGAGATCAAGCATTACATTCTCGGTGATTAAGTCCAGAAAAGAGAAGTGGTTCTCAAATATATCTCCATAAATGAGCAGATAACAAAAATTTTGGTAAAAACTATGTCCAAGATGAAAAGCTTGCAAGTTTGACCTTGTGGAGATGACTTCCTTATTGAAAAAGGAAGAGATTATTCCCAGGTTGGGAGGGATAATTGATGTGTTATTGATTTATGGATAGTCATTTTTCAGTTTGAAAAATGGTCCAGGATGAGAAATTCCTTTCTAGTTCGGAAAGTGGTTTGAGATTTCCGATGGACAGGCATTTTCTAGTTCAAAAAATGGTCCATCTTGGACAGTCATTTTCATAATGAAAATGATTCGATAGATTGTTGATGTACCATAGAAAATGATTCCCCTTGTGGCCAATGTGGGGGAATGGTATAGGAAAATCATTCTTCTTGGAAGTCACTATGAGTAGTGGTAAAGTAGAACAGTTCGCCCCGTCGGGAAGTCATTCTTTCAAACTTCATAGTTGTGAGTAGTTTCAAATAATGGTCCATTTTGGAGGTTGGTGTAGGACAATCATTTCCATTAGGAAATGATCTAGACAATCATTCCCTAGGGCAGACGCATTCTATCCATGTCGCACTATGGTTATTATTGGAGGAATGGCCCAGTTAGGTGAATGGCCCAGGTTCAACAATCAAGGACATGCATTCCCTTGGGAAGACTCGTTCTCTCCATGTTGAACTATGATTAGTGCAAAAGGAATGGCCCTATTAGGTGAATGGTACAAGCTCATAAATCAAGGACAATTCTTCTTCTATGCGTGAGAAGAATATTCCAAATAGCCCATGGCTGATATTTTAATTTATGAGGGAAGATGTTATTCAATATCTCACAGATGTGATGAGAAGAATGGCCTAAATGACTCAGTTTATATCATGATATTGTTTCTATGCAGGTTGATATCAGATGCTATGATTTCTATGGATACTATATGTCTCTAGACAATAGATGTATGCTACTTTGGTGTATGTGTTCCACTGGTTGTGACTATCTGTCATTGATTAAGTAGACATGTGCTACTTGGTGTGGTTGTGTACCACTCGATAGTAGTTGTGTACTACTATGGATAGACAAGGTTATGTTCTATTGAATGACATTGTTTTGATTTCCATGTAGACTATCAGTAGTGTTGAAAATGGTTATCATCTAGATGGATAGTCAGTATGTTGCTGGATAGACATTCTCCAGGTGGAAAATGGTCCAAACATTTATTCTTCTAGGACATATGTCTAGATTAAAAGAATAGTCCTTGTAGCCCATGGCGTGGCTTCGAACATCTGTTGAAGTAGTTATTTTTCTAGGATATATGTCTGGATTAGAAGAATGGTTCTTGTATCACTCTGTGGAGTGAGTGACTTATTGAGTATCATTCCTGATTACTCACATGGAGTATGGCTTCAAGAGATGATGCAGTTGATTCTATAAGATGATATTGATAATGATGAGGGTTCTTCATGAGATATCATGTATGGCTACGATGATGCTACCGATTTAATGGTATGTTTGTGCTCAAGACCATTTCTTTCAATACCTCCCTAACTAGGAGGGAGTGTTAATATTATGGTAGTTACAGGAGGTATTAACCTCCGTGTCTAACCTTGAAAAAATAGAATATTTCGAGAAGCAAGACGAAACCCTAAAACTTTGGACATAACCCTAGAAGACAAGTTAGCTAAAGGGAATATTTAATATTGAGTTTTCAGCCTTCAGAATGAGAAGTCAGCCTAAAAAGATAAGAAAAATAATTATAAATATAGGACGCTATATATAATTTGATACACGCAGCTTGCAACTACATAAATGTAGGAGTGTGCACTGCAGAAACTGAGTAAGTGCGCAAGTATGGAGAGTAGTTGTCGCTACAGCTACTGCAACCCATATTCTCGGTTTAGGATTGGACTTTATATTGGTTATGGTTTGAACTTTCTTCCTTGTGTGATATCTCTCGAGAGAGGTTTGCTACATTGATTGGCTATTAATCATAGGGTTTTCTTCCAGAATTATTCTCTGTCAAGGTTAAGGTGATCGGAGGTGGCTTCGGCCTATGGTTGGGTGACAATATTGCTATATTGTCTATGGTTAAAGAAGCACAACTATTATTTCTAACACAAAGAACATAATATACCTTGGATAACAATAAAGAATATAATATACCTGGAATAAGGCCATCTCTTCACGGACTTATGTCCATATTTCAGTCATGGATAAGGACCTGATTTTTATTTCCCAGAAATATTTTCCCCTAGGATTATGTCCATATTTAAGCCAAGAAGGATCTCAGTTTGATTTACCCATAGGAACACTTGTAAATTGCATTTGTATGGTTTCCTAAAATCCAACCAAATCAATGAAGGTGATCAAGGATGGTTGTACCGTAGTGAAATATCTAGGCTTCCAATCCAATCTTTAAATCCTCCTTGAATATCATATGCACTATCTTCATTTAAATTGGCAACAATATCCTACACATTGTGTTAATTTCAACTGCAATGTATGGATGGATAACCAGGAACCAATCGATGGTTTTGTATGATGGTTTTCTTTCTTTTGATGAAATTGTTAAGGGAAATGGTGTCCCACCTACCTGGATCATCGAAACGTGGTGAGAAGAAGTGAAGTAAAAAATTTAAACATGTACCATGCACATCAAAAAAACCTTAGAGTTGTAAGTGTTATTAAATAAATATGGATTATTATTATGATAATCACTCTAATGTATCTACTTTTTAATTATGAATGGATATTTCCTCCTTTTTAATGTTGAATGGCATGTCCTCCTTTATCAAATCCTAGGGAGTCCCCTTCAGTAGATTCTTTTCTTGCAAAGTCTTATTCGTGTAAAAAATACTAGTGTTCGAGCCTATTAAAAAATTTTGTACAAAAGACTAGGCTTTGAACATGTTCATGTAAACCAATTTGTTGTGTCTAGGCTTGTTGGGCATTGCAAATTCAAGATACAGATACAACTTCAGAGCATGTTTTCCTCACCAATTGGCAGGCATGTGATATTGGCATTGCCATTTTTGATAAGCACTGACAGCATAACACTAACATCTATTGGTTGTTCCATTTATAATGTTTCCCTCATAAACTCGTCACTCTACAGATTTACCAAGTCTGATATGCCATAGGTTAGGTGGTGGGTCCATGTAGTCACCTTAACTTGTGCACGGATGCTAGCACTTCATGGCATAATATGTAGGTTCATGGAAGGTGGCACAGATGGAAGGTACTCCAAAAATAATAATGGAACCAAGCAACCAAGTGGGAGTTGAGAGTAGTATTTTAGTAAGATCCTGGTCAAATAGTGAAGTGCATAACCAATTTGTTTACCAAAAGAAATGCAATTTCTGGTTAATACATATAATCTTATGAAATAGAAATTTACTAGTTACAGGTTCTCTTTGCTGCAATTACTAGTTATATTTATTTTGGTTATATTGGTTGTTATCATTGTTGAACTTGATTTTTCTTTCGTGCAATTATTGGTTACATTCATTTTGTTATAATTAATCTAATGGGGTGACTGATTCACTTCCATTGAAAGCATTGATCGGACTACTAGACACTGGGTATGAACCCCTGGACTCAAGCAATAACTGACACTTATCAACATTCACCATCCGAAAGAAAAATGATTGGTATGGGAGCAAATCCATCATAGGACCAAGAAATATTCGTTAAATCCCATCATATAGAAACACTTACTCTTTCCTTTTATAGGGAATTGAACCAGTTATGAACCATCTACTCGTGATTTTCTATCGACACAGTAACTTCTTTATTTTTGGTAGATGCATTTTAAATTTTTGAAGATAAACATGCACCACAAACAGATGTTACCCTTTTATGGGTGGAGGATTGAATCAATTATGAACCATCCTCTCATGAATGTCACACTTGTGGTTTTTCTTTACTATCAAAAGAGCAATTTTTCTATTTTTGGTAGCTATATTTTCAATTTTTGAACATAAATATGCATTGTGCAGTAAATTAATTAATGTTGATATATGTAATTTTTGATTTGAAGGCACCTTACATTGTATAATTTTTTTATTTTGATAGGGTGTGTTTAGCGAAAGATTTTTCCATATATAACAGTGCACCTGCCAATAATTCATATTGCATTGGTAATGGAGGCCTTTTTCACTAGATAGTGATGGCCTCCCACATTGGTAGTTGCAGTTTCCTTCGCATGACATGAATTAATGTTTATTCCCAAAGAAATACTTCACAAGTTTATCAAACAAGAACGCCTTGCATTAGTGGTTGCACCCAAAGAAATATAATTTATGTTTAATATATATAATCTATGATAGGTTCGATTTAATCACAGGTTACATGTTCGATTTATGGATATTACTGATTATTATTATTATAAATTTCTTTTGATAGTTAAAAATATAGGCATTCCTTTGAATTTGTAGTTTTTAATGCATATTTCCTCATTTTTGTGTAAATGTTTGGTCTTAGGTTCGATGCAAAAGTTTTGACTTATGGATAATCGATCCTTGGGGTTTTATGCACAAAATAAAGCAATAATTGGATATTGAGGAAGGATAATTAAGAGTCACATTTTGTCAGTTTCGTTTACCTACAAATTGCTTCGTTCTACCTACAGGTTTTTAGTCGTTGTTCATAAAACTTTGAAACCTTCACAAATGTTCTTCTTGGTTATGTATTTATGATCAAACTCTTTCTAAACAAAGTGATTGTGCATGTGCGAAGGTATTCAAATATTATTCAAACGTAGGACCAACATTATTACTACCATAGTTAACAAATTTTGATTTTAAATACAGGATGATTCCATTCTAATTCACTCGAAACATCAATTAGAGTATGAGGTTTGAAGCACTTAAAACATAACAAAATATTCTTCAAATAAAGTTGTATGCATTAAACGACTTACAATTGCATAGATTAAATGACTTGCATGCTCATAGACTAAGTATGGATCCTCTAGCTTAGTAATTGGCTTTGTTCCTCCTATTGAGTAATCTAAATGTTGACCCTTCTTGTGAAGGCATCATTGTTGTTGGGTAATCTGAATGTTGGGCCTTTTTGTGAAGCCAGTGTTGTATAGGTAATGGATAAGGTAACTTGCATAGTGGTGTAGGAAGTGGAGATGAAGTCAAGGAATAGTGGTGCAGTGGTGCAGAATGAAGCTCAGAAGGCCATATTATGAAGCATAAATGTCTAGGAAGTCGAGTGTAGGAACAATGATGCCAACTGAAGCTTGAAAGGCCATGTTATGAAGCGATGGAGACTATGATGGCCGCATTTGTCAGAATAGACCCTCACATTCAAATACATAAGTATTAATGAGATATTAATGCATGTGTTAATGTGCAATGACAAAGAAGGTTAAAGCTTAGGATATAATGAAGACATTGGATTGTCTTGGTTGTAAGATGAATGAAAAAAAAACATCTAGAAGAAATGAACAATTTTAGGAAAAAATCCATTGGGAAGACTAAAGTTTTCAATAAGAAGTCAAATATATTATCCAATGAGATCATGAAGTTTATTTATTTTTAGTATATATAAAAAAAAAAATTAAAGTTTCCAATGTAGAACATTAGAAATTTGGCTGAAATTTATGGTCAAATGCATAACTAATATCAAGTTAATCTTGAAGTGAACGCTAGAGTCCTAACCTTTGGCAAGGACTAATAAACTGTATAACTAGTCTTTTACAAGTTTTGTAACTTCAGGTTGTGAAATCTAAGCATTATCGCAAAATGGAAACATGTTTGAAGTTAAATTAGGTGGCAATAAAGTAATGTCATGTATGGAGATTTATTAAAGTATTTTCTAATGTTGGGAAACTAATAATTTTCCATAATGATCACATTTAAATTATTAAATGAAGCAAATGGGTTTAACAAATTTATTTTTTTGGTAACTCTTTCTTGATTGTCAAATGGATTAGAATGGAATCCCAATTCATAAATTTCACTTTATTATCCATTTATTTAGAGATGTCATCTTTCACACATATCTCTTTATCTCACATATAGACTGAAATGGGAACAAGGGACTTGAATCAATCTCTGCAACTTGACTATAATAAAACACTTGTATTTATTTTAAATGAAGATTGATGACAACTACTTATTTTTTATAATTTTTTCAGGAAAATAAATAATTTAGTTAAATATAAAGAACATTTTTTGTAAATGATGTTTAAACATTTTTTTAATACTTAAATATACTAGCAACAACAACGTTAATAATAATATACACACAAAAAAGAAAAGGCAACATGAACAATATAGTGGATGGTCTTTTAAAAGATGGATTGAAATGATGGATTGAAATGGGAACAAGGGACTTGAATCCATCCCTGCAACTTGACTATAATAAAACACTTGTATTTATTTTGAATGAAGATTGATGACTACTTATTTTTTATAATTTTTTAAAGAAAATAAATAATTTAGTTAAATATAAAAAACATTTTCTTTAAATGATGATTAAACATTTTTTTTAATATTTAAATATATTAGCAACAACAACGTTAATAATAATATAAAAAAAAACATAAAAAAAGCATTATTAATATACTAAATATATTACAATGTATATTTGTTTAATATAATACAAATTATCACATCTAAAATATTATTTCCAAATAATCTCGAAATAATATATATGTTATGGGCATTTTCTCCTTTTAACCTATGTATTTAGATATTAATAATTTGAAATGAATGCCATTGATAATTCGTTAACCGATATCAAAGCAATGTTGACAATTAAGAGCTGATAGTTGAGGAGGAGATGCTGAGAGGAAGGACACACATCATAAAATGGATATTATATTAAAATAATATATCTGATAAAATAATAGAAATGATATATTTTATTTCATTTAAATTTAGACAAATGGCATTCATATATTTAATTAAATTTTAATAAATTAAACATTAACGACATTTCAACTTAACTGAATTTTCTATAGGACGTTAAAATTAAATAAAAAATATATCCATATTTTTTAAAAATTAAGACCTCTTGTATTAATATGACGATTCTATGCTGAAATATGTAAGTACTACGAAGGACCACACTACCCGGCAAAATTGAATGATGAAAGAGGTAGATCACGATGACGATTCTATGCACCACACTACCCGCCAAAATTTAATAATTAAAGATGCCATGCTGATATGTAAAATGTGTAAGTACTACTAACCACAACATTAGAGTGATGAATAAGGTGGTCACCGAATGGTGGGGCTCTCCTACCACATAACTAACAATGAATTAGAGATTCAAATTTCCCACTCAACCCACACGAAATTAAATATTAATTTATGAGTAAAACGGTGTGATTCAATTACATATTAATTTATGAGTCAAAAACATGTGATCCGGCCTGCCTTTCAAAGTGAAAACCTTATCATATGAAATCAAAACTAGAGAAATGATTCACGATAGTTTTCACGGATTGGTTGAGAATCCATGATATAAGGTAGTGATATAAAATCATACAGCTTGAGTGGGACTAATGGTTAAGAATATGTGTATCCTCTTAAGAGGTTATAGGTTCAAATCCAGAAGAGGGTAGGCTTTAGGGTTTAGGACTTAGTTGTAACCTTAAAAATAGATTATTATTATTATTATTATTATTATTATTATTATTATTATTGCAAATGTCTTATCTTTGTAATATATATAATATAACATCATTATTGCATAGATTGTACTTTAACTTTTCATTTATTTTCGACAATAACAAGTTGATTAAGCCAATCAAATTATTAAAAAAAATCAATGCATAGTATAAAACCTAAAAAAAATCACAAAGTTTTGAAGCAAACTCAATTAACAAGTGGTCAATCAAATTTCATCCCAAAAAAAAATAAAATAATTAAAAAAAAAAAAATTATTATAATATACCACCTTAAAAAATCTCACAAAGTTTCGGTTCATGCTTAACTAATAATAAGTGATATTAACATATTAAATATTAATAATATAATATTAATAAATTGAAATAATATATTATAGATAATTAAAATAATATATTATAGGTAAAGAAAAATTGTTGGTATAAGTTGTCAACAACATATAATAATTGTTATTAACACATATTTATTAAGATTTGTATTCATCTGATTATGGGTATTAAATCAGGGTGAGGAGAATAATAATTATTCTTAAAAGGTATCTAAACTATATCCAATTGACAAATTAAAAGTAATATATTATTTTTTATAAAATTATTTTAATTCAAGTTCAATTAATAAGTGATCAACAACATTAAATAAGTGATATTAATACATAGGTAAATGACCTGTTAATTATTATTATTATAATATTAATAAATTAAAATAATATATTAAAAATAAAGTGATATC
>JZKD02S0334633.1:65012-89478 GCA_000966675.3 Picea glauca | reverse complement strand
TATATATATATATATATATATATATATATATATAACTGTCTTATCATCAAGGAATTCACCAACCCGATGTCTAAATATATAGCTTGTCTGGAAATCAAGGAATTAACCAGATTGCTATCTAATACATCGTTGTCGAGCATGTTGTCAAATAAATAAACGTTGTCCAATCATATGAATTTGCAGTCAATGTGTATTAACACTGAAGAGTAAATTCCTAGTCAATTTTGTATTACACTGCAGACTAAAAGTTGTAGTCAAAGTGTAATAAATTGCAAAGGAAATTCATTGTATAATGTATTAAAATTGTAGAGTAAAACTCACAGTCAAAATATAATAAATCGCAGAGGAAATTCGCCAGAAATCTTGATGCAAAATCTATGCAATGTGTGACGAATGCGTAGGGCGAAAGTTGTGGAGTTTTCCATGAAAATGGCGGTGGGTATGTTGGGTAAAATGCCCAAAGGCGCTTTTAAATATTTTTGTAACTATGATGGCACTGCATAAACAATGGTATTACAAATCGATGTCATTCCAAAGCCAAGAAGAAAAATCACCTAGAAATAAATTGATGTCAATCAAATTTGTTGGGTGTAAAGGATTCGAGTTCAAGAGGGAATTCAAAGACATGCACAAACTCTATATATATACACATGACAAGGGTATCCAATTAAATGAATGGTATCGTTGTATGAAAATATTAAATTTTACGGTATCTAGGGGAGATCACTGTCAAACTAGAACCAATGTAATAAAATAAACTGAAACCAAAATAATAGTTTGATGTATAAACTATTGACTAAGATTTGATGCATAAACTAAACGTTCATTGTATAAACTCTTGATAAATATTGTTGAGTTAAATAAACGTTTCCACATCTACTAAATTTCATTGTAAGCAATCATAGTGTTGTCTAACAATATATGTTATTGTATCCTTTGAATTTATTGTCGATAAAGATTCAAATGGAGTCACCCAATACATAAAAATCATTGTGTAATAAAGATTCAAAACAAAGTCTACCAATACATAAAAGTCATTGTGTAAAAGAGATTCAAATCGTAATCAGCAATTAAAAACACATTCATTCCACAATACCACATTGAGATTTACCATTCAAGAGAATGATGGGGTTTATCATTCAATCATGTAGAGCTTTATCAATCAAAAAATGCAGAGATTGGGCCTTCAAAACTCAGGGGTTATCGTTCACAACACAAAGTTCTATCAACTAATACATGGAGATACTAATTCACAAGAAGGTGAAAGGGTCAAGGGATCATAGGGGAAAAATGAAGAAATAAGTAAGGGATAGATAGCTAGGAAAACTTTATCCTTCACTCAACATCCATGCACAAAAGAGCAGGGCATTTGAATCTATAGGTATTTAAACACCGAAGTGACATCCGTTGATTCAAATCCAAGCTGATTGATCAGGAACAAACTAATGACCAAAGGGATAAGGTAAAAACACAAATTTCTTCATAATAATCAATAAAACAAACACAAAAAAGGTCATATCAATTAGGGTTAGGGTTTTCCAAGGGAATCAATCCAAAATGCAATGAGCGTAAGGCTGGGATGACTTTAAGTTCTTTGATTATAAAACGATGAGTAGAATAAAATTCTTTACACAATAGAAGTACAATAATGAAAGCACAGGAACAATATTAATCTACCATTCAAAAATAAACGCGTGTGTACCATATCCAAATTCGACAGTTCTAATTCGCTGTCTCATGCGTGCTCCATCCATATCCCGCTTGCCAACCGATGTGACCTCACTGGTACATCTTAGCTAACACTAGCGATACTATTCTCCCCTATGAGCTCCCCGAGACACAAAGGAGACATGTGCCCAATACTAGAGAACCACTAGCACCCATATCACCTTGCAAGGTCAATCTACCACTCATTACCTGAGCTCAGTATCCCAACTCCCACAAGATAAGTTCAGTGAAGACAAAAATTTAGCAGCGTAATGTTATGCATAAAAATGAGATCCATACTCCTCCTCCTCCTCCTCCTCCTCCATCATTTTTATAGATTTTTTAAGTGAATTATTTCCCAAATTCCCATTAAATTCCTTTTTCATTAATTTAATCAGAAAAACCTCCCCCGTACACATGTCACTCATCCCCTAGTTACACCAGAAATTATTTTTTATTAATTAATTAATTATTCCTATTTCCCTGACCCACCTAAAAGAATTCCTAAAAGCGCTCCTAGGTTTCCTAAAATTCCCTTACATTTCTCAAATGACTTACGCCTTACTAAATTCCTAGTTGAGTTCAAAAATAGCAAGTTCCCAAGGAAAGACTCCTTACTAAGTTAGAGATTCAACGTTTTCTTTAGGTTTCCCCTTTTATTTATGTTTCCCCTTTTTCCTTTAGTTTCCTATTTCTTTTAAGTTTCCTTCTTTTCCATTTTTAACTAAAAATCAATTTAGCAAGTGTAGAAAAACAACCATTTATTCCTTTTCCTTTTTAACTAAAAGTTAAATTAGCATATGTAGATAAAAAAATCATTTCCCTTTTAACCCCCTTCTTGTTACATGTTCATTTATTATTATTTTTTTTTACCACATGTTCTAATTGGACCTCGGTTGTAAATTCACTAGGTTCGGCAACATTTGTACTAGGGATTTTTTTTTTTAAATCTCACTTGTCACATCATTCATTTTAATGCCATTTAGGTTTATTCACTTACGAGTTAAAATTGTGACATGCCCTTCAGGACGCACTAGGTGCTCCAAGGGTGCCACTGGCCTCTTTCCTTTTTACTTGTGTGACATGCCCTTCAGGACGCATTACATGCTCCAAGGGTGCCACTCGCCTCCTTCCTTTTTCCATGCACGATGTGCCCTTCAGGACGCACTACGTGCTCCAAGCGTGCCACTTGCCTCTTGAATGACTTGGTAGACATAAAAAAACCCTGGATTCAATACTCCGCTAGGTGATCTTGTGGGAGACTAAGGGCCTCTAAGGAACAAGGCCCTTGCCTTATTGCGTTCCCCTTAGAATCATCGTGAGCGATTGTCGTAGTCTTACCTCACGGCATCGTTGGTCTTCTCGAACTAGGTAATCATTAACTTGCAGTTCGAGCCATGACGAGAGTGCTAGTAGGATGTGGAAAGTTTGTTGTCCATGCCTCTCCCTCAAAGTCTTTGGTTGTCATGCGTGACCCCTCTACTCCACATGTGAGTCTGGTCAGCAAGCTATCGTTAGATTGCATATTCAACAAATCATGTTAGCAATAATAATCAATCATTAGAATGGAAATTTATTTTAAAATGTAGAAACCTTGGCGAATCTTACAAATCCTTCATTTTCCAACAATAAAATGTTTGGCGATATTTTTGTAAAAATATTCAAATTTATAAGCATTTTATATAGTTTGTATAAAGTTTTGGCGATTTTTAAGGCAAAATAATTTCATCCTATAGAATTCGGGCGAATCATTTTTAGAATAGCGAATATTGTTTTGGGAAAAACCTTGGAAAATTAGCCCATGAGCGAAATTTAGCCCCTAAAATCATCCCTACTTGGGAAATTCATAGCTTTACAAATCCTTGATTTTTAAGCACTGCTAGTGGTCAAATTCCACATTTTCCACTTGTAAAAATCATCCTTGAGGTAATTCAAACCTGTTCACCACTTATGGAGTCATGGTCACCTATTTTTAACCTCATTGTTCCATTTGTCTTCCATCATTTAATTTAATAAAAGTTTCTCTTTCACATGTGTCAAAATAAAATAAGTTGGTTGGGAAAGTCAAATATTTTCCCAATAGTCATCAAATAAATGATTACAACAATAAAAATTCCAAATTTGGAATTGCCATAAATGGAAAATAATTTCCAAATCAAAATTTTCCAAAAACGAAAACTTATTTCAAAGTTCACTTAGAATTTGATATTCTAAAATTTGAGGATATTACATCCTCTCCCCCTTAAGTACAAAACCATCCTCAGTGTTCATTCCTCTCTCAGAATAAGGTTGGATAATATTTCTGGAAATCTTCCTCCAATTCCCAAGTGGCCTCCTCAGAGCTAAAGTGTTTCCATTACAGTTTTACCTGGGTGATGGCTCTGTTCTATAGTATTGTTTCTTTCCTGTTCAGAATGTGCAAAGGCTTCTCTTGGAACCCACTTTCTAGTTCCACCTGCACCATGTTCGAATGAATGATGTGAGTAGGATCACAAATATATTTTTTTAATAAGGAAACATGAAAAATATTATGAACTTTAAAGTTTGTAGGAAGTTCTAGTTGATACGCCAAGGGTCCGATTTGAGTTAAAATATCGAAGGGGACACAAAATCTAGGTGCCAAATTTGAACAATTTCCTAGCTTTAGAGAGCTGCAACTTGCTTTGAGTTTTAGATATACATGGTCCCCAATTTGAAATTCTTGGTGTCTCCTTTTTAAATATGCGTAACGTTTATGTCAGTCTTGGGCCTCTTTCAAATTTTGTTGTACCCGTTTTACCAGATTCTCCATTTCCTGGATCATTTCCAGTCCCATCATAATCCTATCAACTAGATTATCCCAGCTAATCGGGGTTATGCAATTTTTTTCGTATGATGCTTCGAAGGGACTCATCTTGGTTGATGTCGGATAGCCATTATTGTAAGCAAATTCAACTAAGTGTAGGTACTCCTCCCACTTAGTTGGTTTCATTCTCACGTACATTTGTAACATGTCTTCTACAATCTGATTCATTCCTTCGGTTTTCCAATTCATTTGAGGATGGTAGCTTGTGTTCAAATTCAGTTTAGTATCCAATCCCGCAAGAAATGCCTTCCAAACCTTTGACGTAAATTTGACATCTCTAACGGATATCACCATCTTAGGAATTCCATGCAATCTAAATATTTCTTTCATAAAAATTTAAGAAATATTAATTGCTTTATAAGTATATTTCACAGGTATAAAATGTGCATATTTGTTAAGTTTATCAATCACTACCATAATCGAGTCATTTTGATTTTGATTCTTAGGCAAACCTGTGATGAAGTCCAATGATATAATCTTTGACTTCCTTTCTGATATAGGTATGGGTTGTAGAAGAACAATTGGATGTTTATGTTCAACCTTTACCTATTGATAATATAAGCATTTAGATAGATATTCAGCTATTTCACTCTTCATGTTAGGCCAATAAAACAATTTTCTTAAGGTTGTTATCATTTTCTGGTATCCCGCATGACCAAAATACGACCTTTTGTGCAATTAGTCAATAATTTTTTATTTTAAATCAATAGAATCAGGCACATATAACCTGTTTTTGAACCTTAGAAATCCATTTTTTTCTAAAATCAGATCTCTTTTGTTCATTTTTTCTGCATTTTCTTGCAATTTTTTTGTTGTTTTGATGTAATTTTCGTCGTTACTGCTTGCAGATTTTATTCTTTGTTTGATGTTGTTTTCTACTTTTCTAACACTTATCTCATAAAGTTCATTAGTCCTCCAACTTAGAGCATTTGAAACGTTTTTTTATTTAACTTTGATGTGTCGTACTTCGAAATCAAATTCACTTAAAAAGGTTAGCCATCTCACTTGCCTTACATTGAGATCTGGTTGACTGAATAAAAAATTTACACCACTATTGTCGGTTAGTAGAAGAAACCTTCTCCCCATTAAATAATGTCGCCACATTTTCAGTGCATGAGTTACGAGTGCTAATTCCAAATCATGTGTACCATAATCTCATTCATGCTCTTTCATCTTACATTATTCATAATAGATGACATGTCCATCTTGTTTTAGGACCCCTCCCAAGCCTTCTTTTCTTGCATCCATGCAAACTGTAAAATCCTTATCAACATCCAATACACTTAGGATAGGTGTTGTAGTTTATAGTCTTTTTAATTTATCAAAGTTTTCCTGACACTTTTGTGACCAAGTAAATATTATTCCCTTTTTCTGTAGGGATGTAATTGTATATGTCATCTTAGGAAATCCTTCGATAAATATTTGGTAATAACCAGTAATTCCCATGAATGATTTCATGTCTGCTACATCCTTAGGGATAGGTCATTCCATAATGGCCTTTATCTTTTCTGGATCAACTTCAATACTATCTTTGGATATCACGTGTTCTAGGTACTGTATCTTTCTTTGGTAGAAGTCACATTTATAAAAATTCACATACAACTTGTGTTTCCTTAAGGTATACAATACTATTTTTAGATGTTCTTCATGTTCTTCTTCTGTTTTCGATTAAACTAAAATATCATCGATAAACACCAACACAAATTTATCCAGGTATTGACTGAATATACTATTCATCAAAGATATAAAGGTTGTTGGTGCATTAGTAAGATTGAACGAGATTATGACAAACTCATAGTGTCTGTAGCATGTCCTAAATGTTGTTTTATTTATATCTTCATCATTTATTTTGAATTGGTGATAACCAAACCTTAAATCTAACTTAGAGAAGATCCTTTCTCCTCCAACTTGGTCAAACAGGTCGTTAATTCTGGGTAAAGGATACGTATTCTTGGTCGTCATCTTATTTAGTTTTCGATAGTAAATGCAAAGTCTGAAGGTCCCATCTTTCTTTTTAACGAAGAGAACTGGTGCTCCCCAAGGTGAGACACTTTGTCTAATGTATTCTTTATCTAACAGTTCTTGCAACTGAATTTTAATTTCTGTTAATTTGGGTAGACTCATTCTATAAGGTGCCTTAGATATCGGGGCATATTTAGGTAGTAGATCGATAGAGAATATATCTCTCTTCTTGGAGGTAGTTCTCGTATTTTTTCCACAAATACATCTCTAAACCCATGTAGGGCTGCAAAGTCCTCTAAACTGGGTTTGTTTTCCTTTTCTAATAGATTAGTTACCCGAACAACATAAACTTGGCAACCTTTATTCATACTTTTCTTAAACTCCATGGTTGATATCTGCCTAACCGAAACTATTTTTTCGATCCCTTGTATCGTCCCAATTTTTTTTTTTTGTCTCTGTAAATAAGTGACTTTTCATAATAGTTTAATATTTCTTTATGTTTCTATAACCAATCCATTCTAATGATTAAATTGTAATATCCCAAAGGTTTTATGTTCAAATATAACTTTGTACTTTCACTGTCTATGTTGTGTTCACATTCAGGAATAAAATATGTTACCTTTCTCTTGGTCCTTGTTGCTAACTGTACTAACCAGGACTTAGCATGCTTTACTTTCTTGAGCTTGTTTAATTCAACTAAACTAGGAGTGACATAACTTAGAATAGGTCATGTGTCAATTAATATGGAAATACGATTATCATGAATTTTACATTCAACCTCCACGATAGTGGATTGATGATCAACTTTCCTTCCATCCATAGCTACATTAATTATGTGCACGCTTCTGCCCATATCTCCTACCTTCAAAGCTTCTTGCAGGTTATGACCTGAAGTTCTTTCCCTGGAAATTAAGTGTGGGCAATTTTCTCTTCAAGTGAGGTTCTCCATACTCCCAACACTTCAATAGTTTTTTGGGGTTGTCCCCATCCTTCTTCACTCCCACGTTAACTGGCCTACCTCCCCCTTGAGTGCTCTGGGTGTTTGAACGATAATCCTTATTTTGGAAACTGCTTTCCATATTATGGAAAGGGGTTGGTTGGAACCCTTTCTTTCGTTGATTCATTATGTCCTATTTCTTGTCCTTCCATGCCTTGGGAATTTCAAACCTCTATTTGTACTAATCATAGCACATATGAGACTTTCTAAAAACCTCATTTAAAGACTTGGGATTGTCAAATTCAATTCTTTATTTGTACAACCATTGTAGATAGCTTAAAAATCGTTGTACCTTTACTTTGTCTTCCGTGATGTATGGTACAAATCTCAATAGTTATAGAAATTTATTTATCAGATCGTCCAAGGTCATTTGTCTGAGTCTTAGCTCCTATAATTCCTTATTCTTTCCACGTAATAGATTTTTGACAAATATTGCTTCTTGAAATATTTCTTAGAATCTAACCATTCCATTTATTTCTCTTTCAATCGCTTAACCCATTTCAAGTCTTGCCACCAGATACTTGATTTTCCCTTCAAGTTGTAAATGGCCATTCTGACTTTCATATTACTATAGTAGTTGTAAATCTGGAAGTATTTCTTTATATCTAGTAGCCATGCTTCAACCTCTTCACCCGTCCTTGATTCTCCTTGAAAGGTGGACAGTTTTGTTTTCTTGAATTCATCTTCCAGGTGATCTACTTGTTTTATTTTTCTTCCTGTAGCTATTTTGTTTCCTATCATGTGTGTGTCTTCGGAATAACTGTTTTCATTTTATGTTTCATGACCAGAGTTTTTAGAGGACCTTTTGTTGACTTCTTCCTCTTTGTCATTATTCTTTGGGCTCCTCTTGGTTACTATATTGCATAGCAACATTTCATTTATTTCTAACTGGTCTTCCTGTGCCTTTTTCATCTTTTTGTTATCTTCTTCAAACACTTGTAATTCCACGATGAGGTTCTTGGTTGTTTCGAAAACCCGGGTGGTTGAAATTCCTTCGTTGTTATGCCCTGGTTCTTTAGGAAGTCTTTGATTAGGATTATCTTCAGGTCTAATTTCTTATTCATTATGTTCTAACATGATCACAACAAACCAACAATTTTTTTGTTTGTAACTGTAAACATAATTGTTAGTTTTTCTTCAACCTAAAATAAAAACGTAAAATAATTTGGCCTTGTCCTGAGGTCCAAGTGTTGTAACCTTCAGCTCTGATACCATATGTAATGTACGCCAAATTTCCCAAATAAAAAAAATTGTGCTAGAGGGCATTAAAGTCCCTTGAATCTCTAACATTTTTTGAGACACTGAGATAATCCATCATATATATCTTATTCCTTTAATGTATGCATAGCAGTTTTACTTCTTTCTCATTATCCTTCTTAAAGGTTGAAGGATATTTAAATTCCACTTGTCTCTTACTATTATATCTCATTATAGCATTGTTAATGGATTACAAATCACACACTTATTTGTATTGAAGAATTTGGTGACCTTGTCAAAAATCTCCCTGGTATTGCGTGCCTCTTTTGATGCAGGTTAGAACCAGATGAAACCCACAGGCTTCCTTCCTAACCCCTTTTCCCTTATTTAACACATTTTTTGGGAACTAGTCCTTTTTATTCATCCCTCAAATTCATGTGACCATGGGATGTGACCCAGTGCTATCAGATAGGTACTTATCCAGAGCCTTGATAGCTTCAGGGCTCCAGAACTTTAGCTTCATAAGCTCTTGCTACTTCGTGGCTTATTTATCCTGAACATTGAATTGGCGAAATTCATGAAGTGGGGTGGACCAATGGTTCATGACTTCCTGAACAATTGACGATTGGGATTTATTATGGAACTCTAGGATTCAGAAGTTTTGGGTTGTCCATACTCTCCAACCTTCCAGAGTGATCAGTCTCCAGTGTATGGTATCATTTGCCACACACATTTTCTCGGTTAACGGTCAAGATTAAATCCAGCCTCTGAAAGTTCTCAACTCAACGCAACTACAACACAATTCCTCTATAGTACCAAGTCTCCAGACCTTGGGATCAAGAGACACACGTCCATTGGGGCCCAGGGTCTCCGTGATTGAACTAATAACCACGGAAAATGTCACATCAACTTTAGTACTTTTCAAATTGCGGGGACATGGGTTGGCGGTTTTGGAGTAACCCGTCGATCATTCTGTATTTTTTCCCATGCTGACTCGTACCCCTTCCGATAAATCGTGGTTTGGATTGCAGGACCGCCCTGTAGAATTATCAGTTGTGCAACCTCGATCTCCACAATGCCTCTTAGCCATTAATATTGATAGATCGTGATTAAAATTAATGTAACCCTGATCTATCTAACTTCTTCGCCAAGTTTAACTACCTTGTGCCACCACCCAGATCTTTTTGCATCAAATATGAACCGTTAGATGAATTCAAGTTGCTCGAGTTTTATTCGGGGAATATCACATCGGGAGAATTGAGAATTGTTAACAAATAACCCAAATTCCTGAAGGTCAAAATGAATCTAGACCATTGATCTATAATTGATCGCAATCATTAGATCCAAGAGGAGGATATGTGTCGTGACATGAGATCTACGTCAGTAGACCTTGTCAGAAAGGACATGTGTCACAATCAGAAGATGACAAGTTTCAAGATGAAATTGACATTTCAGGTACGTGTAAGTCACAAATCTAAGTGACATGCGGCAACCACTCAGCCAATGCCAAGTTAGCAGTGATGTCATCAAGTTAAGTCACTTCGGGAGTATGTACCTCGGCGAAAACCAGTTTCTAACATCATAAATCACCTGAAGCATTGAAGGTAGAAGTTAACGCTAATCGTTGAACTAATTCAAAAATCAAGCTAAGTTTTGTCCTTGGCTTATTCTATTGTTTGATTTCCATTAAAATGTTAGCATAGTTTACTAAACCCTTGTTTTTCTTCTTTTGCAGGTTTTGCAAATCAAGGTAATCATATGAAGGAAACATATTTCTCGAAAGGTATTCAAGTTCTTATCTATGCGTGCATTACTTCAGTTACATACAGATTTTGCATATACTTCTTAGCACTATGTTTACAATACAAGAGGTTGTGGAGTCTTTGATCTATGGTACTCCAACTGTAATATTTTAACAATGATGGATTGAATACAATGGTTTATTTTGCAAGATGCTTTGAATTCATCACTATATTTCTATGGTAATGAAGAATGTATTTGTACTATTATTCATTCTATCTATTCTCTATGGTAATTGTGTATGTATAGATTTAAATGGAAATTCAATATATATGTACCACCATCACATTTCAAATAAATAATATATTCAATATCCTTTAAATATACTAAGCCATCATAGTCCTAACAAATAAAAATCATAAACATAACATTGACAAGGAATGAAAGACAAGATACATATCTGAAACCTGATATTGGAATACAAATGGAACAACCATGTTCCACCCGACCATAGAACAGAACAATCAAGTTCAATTTCCATGTTCACCCCCTAGCCTGACGATGAGTCCATAAGGGAAAACTGAATGATCCTCCTTAGCTATATTCATCATCCACAAATCATAAATTCCTTTGCCTCACACTAACATTTCTCATAACAAAATATAGTTTCTTTTCCCCAACATACCAAGCAGCATCATGCCTCCTTCATATGTTGTTTTTTTATGCATCCTTGTGAGTAGGTATTTCCTTCCCTCCTTTGGAAATTAACATCTTTACAAATTCTTGATTTTTAGGGGATGCTAGGGGTCAAATTCCACGTTTTCCACTTGTAAAAATCAGCCTTGAGGTAAATCAAACCTATTCCCCACTCATGGAGTCATGGTCAGTTGTTTTTAACATGGTTTTCCATTTGTATTCCAACATTTAATTTATTAAAAAAATGTATTTCACATGTGTAAAAATAAAAGAGGTGAGTTGGGCAAGTCAAATATTTGCCAAATAGTCATCCAAATAATAATTACAACAATAAAAATTCCAAATTCGGATTTTCCATAGGTGGAAAATAATTTCCAATTCCAAATTTTCCAAAAAATAAAATTTATTTCAAAGTTCACTTAGAATTTAATATTCTAAAATTTGAGGATATTACATAAGGGACCCGAATATCTTTGAGGTATAAGGGCATGAATATCAATGAATTTACAGGTAAGACTTTTCTACATGGATAGTACATATCATGCCATTTCTAGTGATATGTAGAACGTCACATAACTCCTCACGGTTAGAGAGTTATGGCCCGATGAAGTAGGAGAAACCTCATGAGTTATCTAGAAGCCCCTATAAGGTCAAAGAAGTCAAATTACTCTAGAAAATCCTAGAAGAAGTTGACTATTCAAAGTGGGTGAAACTAGGAGTTAATCATGGGTATAGTTGTTGCATTAAGAAAGTAATTAAAAATAAATTAATTGAAACAAGAATTTTTTAGTTTGGTAATTATGGTAAAGTAGTTGTGATGAGAAGATTGAATAGTCAAAGTGGTTGACCACAAAATAAATTAAATAATAAATTTGTTGCAACAAGAAGTTAGTTAAGGTAAAAGAATCTATGAATTCAATAATTATATTAAAGTTAGTTGCAACAAGAATTTTCGAGTAAAGAAAAATTATTGAAATAATAAAGTAGTCAAAGTAGTTAAGTGTACAAAGTGGATAAATGGACAAAGTTGGTTAAGTGGACAAAGTGGCTAAGTAGACAAAATTGTTAAGTGGACAAAGTGTCTAAGTGGACAAAGTTGGTTAAGTGAACAAAATTGATAAGTGAAAAAATGGTTAAGTGGACAAAGTGGCTAAGTGGACAAAGTTGGTTAAGTGGACAAAGTGACTAAGTGGACAAAGTGGTTAAGTGGATACTTCTAGAGGAAGGTACTTGGAGAGTATAAATATGAGAGAAAGGGTCTCCCATTAGTATTCCATTGACAATATTGAATATCTACAAGTGACTGAGGTAACCAAAGGATAACTAAGGATAATTTCAGAGGGAAGGTGAAGTAAACAAGACCGAAATTCAAGGGAGGATAAACTCTTTTGATTATCCTTTCGAAGGTTGTAGTATGTTCAGTACCATTGCCAAATCCATACAACAAATATTATGTGCAGGGCATGCTCTACAAGTTTTCTCTCTAGAATTGTCCAGAATTCAACAAGGTATGTCATTTTTTCTATAACCCCTTTTTTGAGAGGTTCCAAGTAGTGAAATATAGAGGAATTGCATAAAAGAGACTAAAGAACATTGTGTACTATTTTAAGATTTGTATTCATTACAGGTACATAATTATGATTATTTCAAGTTAGGGTTGTTGACTAATCCAAAATTAGTCACGTGAGACCAAAGTAATGTTTGATGAAAATGGTAGTTTCTTGTTGTTAAAATTAAGGAAGGTTTGCAGGTATGTGATCATATACACCAGGTCTGTTACAAAGTTATAAATCAGATTTGGATGATGAAATTGATGAGGGATTTTGGTTGAGGTATGTTACAGATAGAGGTTGTATAACAATGAGKTTGTGACACATGGTTTGATGTAATGGTTTATGTTATTGGGTTTATGGATAGAGTGATGAATTGTTAGAKAAATTTGGATGCTTATATTGGTGTATGTCTTTGGTATATGGTTGAGGTACATGTTGGGTACATGGTTGAKACAAGTAGTTGATGAGTTGACACATACATGAGGTGTATAGTTGATGATGTTGGTATATCTTGATGAGTCATAGTTTATGTGTATTTGATGCATGATTGGTACATATTTGGTGCATGGTTTATGCACTCGTTGATGATACAGGTTGATTACAGGTTGTTTGGTACAGATTGTTATAGGTTGTTTTATGTAGGTTGATTGGTAGAGGTTTACAATAATATATCTCACAGTGATAGTGTGATAGTTGTTCCATCATTCCATTTATATTTTAAGGTGATTGGATGGGGAAAGGATAGTTGGTTGTAGCCACCTTCGGGTTGTATCAAGAGAACATATGGGGTTGTAGCCTCCTTCTAGTTGTATCTAGAAAATTGGGAAGTTTGAACTTCCCTCAGGTTGTAGCATGAGAAAATAGGTGGGTGTAGCCACCTTCCGATTGTATCCAGAGAACATAGGGGGTTGTATCCTCCTTGTAGTTGTAGCTGGAGAATCGGAAGTTGGTGCTTCCTTGAATGTAACTCTTGATATCTAAGAAAATCGTTCCGTGGTATTCCCCTGGATTGGGTGTCAACATAAATATTGGTGTACTATGCATTGTGTGGATGTGTTTGTTATTGTTTATTATGAACTAATGAATTTTAATGCTTATGATACAGTAAGATATCGATGATGAAAAAATGAACATTGTTGAATAAGTAAAATAATATATTTTGTGGTTTAAAGGATTAATAATTGCTATAATTGATCATTATTGATTCACCCCCTCTCTTAGTAATTCAATAGCTACAATAAAAAAAATTATGGTTTTCATATGTATAGTGTTGAATTTATGAATCAAGTTGAGGATTTTCCTTGTAAATATGTTGGATGCCCTCTTTGAAGTTTAGGGCTTGTTGTAGAATTAATCCAAGGAATATCTACTGAAGTTTACTATTGGCTTATGTTTGAGGGATTTTGGTTGAAGTATGTTGTTGAAGTTATTGGTACAAATAGAGGGGGTATAACAGTGAGGTTATAGCACATGGTTTCAAGTAGAGACTTGTGGTATAGTGTTTGAGGTATATGTTATCAAATTAGATTGATTGATAAGTATACAATGACATATTTCTCAGTGACATATTTGAAAAAACAGGTTGTGACAGTGACATATTCAATTTCTACATTTGGAACTTATATTTCAGGGCAGTTGGGCGGGGCAATGATAGGTGGTTGTAGCAATAGAACATAGGGGGTTGTATCCTCCTTTTGTTTGTATCCATAGAATTGGGGAGTTGGAGCTTCCCTCAGGTTGTACCCTGAAAATAGGGGGTCAGAGCCTCCTTCTAGTTGCATCTAGAAAAAAAATGAATTTGGGCTTCCAATGAATGTAATTCTTAAAGACAAATAAGAAAAAAAATTATGTGGTTTTCTCCCACATTGGGTTTGCACGTAAAAAATACTCGTGTACTGTGTATGTGTATGCTTGTCATTTTTTCATGGTTTATTTACTCTACACTTATTGTATGAAAATGATATATTGATCATAAAGATAAATAACACTTGCATACTATGGTTAAAAGCATTAAAATTAATTATTATAGATTCATCCCCACTCTCAATAATATAAAAAATGGTATCAAAGCGGGTTCCTTCATAAATTAGTTTAACCACTGAAAGGTGGATCATGAAGAGAAACAATATTTAAAAAAATGGAATACCAAAGTTTGATGGACAAAACTATGCATTTTCGTGCCAAAGGATGAAAACATATGTATAGGCACAAGGATTTGAGGTTTAAAAATTAGTTGTAGATGTATACAAAGAACCAATAGTTCCGCCAACAAATGACAATGAAAATAAAATCAGTCTAAATAATTCAAAATCCACAAATTCACTTATGAATGGTATTTGTGATTCGATATATAACAAAGTTATACATTGTAGCTCCACTAAAGAGATTTGGGATAAACTTCAAAATATTCATGAAGGAGATTCAAAAGTCAAAGGAGAAAATATTCAAACTTATAGAGGTCAATTTGACCAACTAAAGATGAAGGAAGATGCGGATATTGCAGCGTACATCTTATGAGTTGATGAAATAGTGAATACAATTATAGGATTGGGAGAAAAAATTGATGAATCTGTAATTGTTCATAAGGTGCTAATATATCTTCCAATGATATTTTACCCTAATATATTAGCACTAGAAGAAAGAAAAGATCTAAAATCAATAAGCATGGATGAACTACATGTAATATTCATATCCTATGAAATGAGAATTGAACACGAAAATCGATGTATAAAAGAAGAAACATTCAAAGAATCCAAAAGGTCAAAGAAAAAGGGAAGGAAAAAGGAAAAACAATATAACAACAATAGTGACATCTCAGAAGATGGTGAAGAAGTGTCCAACTCTGTTAGAATCTTGAAAAAGGGAACCGATGATAGATAGAAAGGTAAGCTTCCACTGATTTGTTTTAACTATGATGGTATTGGTCATTTTTATAAGAAATGTACTCACAATAAAAATAAAATACATGAATATGATGATTCAAACAAAAAACAAACATATAATGGAAAAATAACCAAAAATAAAGTGTTCAGGAAAATATTTTGCACCAAAGAAGACTGCTCCTCATCAAAAGAAGAGATGAGGTCAATGAAAGTGAGACAAAAATATTTATATTCATGGCAATAAAAGACTTCAATAAATAAGACAAAGAAGAAGAGTGTGAAGAAGAATCGTTGAGTGTTATAGAAGTTATAAAAAGAGAAAAGAATAAAAACAAGAAACTCCAGGAAGAACTAGACAAGAAAGAAGACATTCAAAATTCAAAATCTAAAGAACTAGAACATATGATCACTAAATTAAAGGTTCAAATAGAATAAGACAAAAGAATCGAAGAAGCACTCAAAGAATATTTCGAAGAACAAGACATGATCATTGGAAATTTAGAAGCAGAGGTTGTTACATTGAGAAAAAACCTTCAACAAAAGACTATGTAGAACAATTCAGCTGTTTTGGATAATATTATCAACATTCAAATGCCACATCATGACTATTTCAGGCTAGGATACAACCATAAAGAAAGAGGCTCAAGATCCAAAACCACATATAATGAAACACAACCAAGAATATATGTAGAAAGAGTTAGAGGAGAAAATAAGTTTTACATGGAATATCATAGGGACACTCCTTCACCTAGAAGAGTCATATTTCAAGATCAACAACAATCAGAAACAAGCAGGCCTCAGAATGAAGAAGGATTCATAAGAGTAACTCATTTCAGAATATCCTCAAATCCCAGGTTTCAAACTAATTTTTTTTTGTTTTTGTTATGCATGAAATAATTTTGGACATGAAGTTGTAAATTGTAGAGCGAATAGAAGGAATGTAAAAAACTTTGAAGGTCATGCACAAAATGGTTATCCAATAAGGCCTAATGAAACAGAGAGAAGAAGCTACAACATGATTGAATCATTGAGAACTAAAGTGGAATGCTACAAATGCAACAACTTTGGAAACATGGACAAAGATTGTAGAATGACAATGGCTCATAGAGAATCACAACAAAATAACAAAATTCACAAACATGAACCTCAAAAGAGAATATGGATAAGAAAGCAGGATCATTTTCACAATGATTAATGCACACTTGATCTACAAGCTAAACAAAAGAAACGTGGTTGGTATGTTGATAGTGGATGCTCAAAACAAATGACAGGTTATGAAGATATGTTTCTTACATTAAGAAAGGAAAGAAATGGATCGGTCTCTTTTGGAAATGATGACTAAGCTAGAATCACTGGAAAAGGCACAGTCGGAATTGGAAATAAGAATACCAAGGAAGAAAATGTTCTACTAGTGGAGTATTTGAAACATAATATTCTAAGTGTATTTCAAATGTGTTACCAAGATCATAAACTTACATTTGATTCACATAAGTGCGAGATAAAAAAAAATCAGGTTCGGGAAATTTGATTGCAACAGTTGTAAAAACTTCAAGCAACATATATGTATTAAGTAAAATTGGAAATTAAAAGTGTTTTCTAGGAAAAGAATATGAAGGCTGGCTATGTCACAGAAGAATGGGTCACATAAAATTTGATAACCTTGTCAAAGTTAGAAAAAAGTAAGAAGTCAAAGAAATTCCCTAGATCACGAAACCAACCAACACATTATGCAAACATTGTCAACAAGGAAAGAAAACAAAGACTAGGTTGAAATCAAAGTAATACTCAACAATAAGACCACTGGAATTATTGCATACTGATCTAGTTGGACCAACTAGAACAAAGGGTTTAAAATGTGAGAAATACTTTATGTTATTATTTGATGATTTTACAAGAATGACTTTAGTTTTCTTTCTCAGGAATAAGTCAGAAGCATTTGAAAACTTCAAGGTTTACAAGGAAATGGTTGAAAATGAAATGGATTCAAAAATAAAATGTTTGAGAGATGATAATGGATGAGAGTTTACTTCAAAGGAATTTATGGATTTCTGCAGCAACCATGGAATAAAAATGCATTTTTTGTTGCTACGACACCTCAACAAAATGGAGTTGTTGAAATGAAGAATATGACAATATAGGAAATGGCTCGAACAATTTTAATGGATTCTAAATTGATAGATATTTTTTGGGCACATGCAATGCATACAACAATTCACATTCAAAACATATTAATGTTGAGAAACAATAGTGAAAAAACTCCCTATGAGCTATGGAAAGGAAGACAAAGAAATGTGAAGCACTTTAGAGTGTTTGAAAGAAAATGCTACATCAAAAGAGAAGATGATAGAATGGGAAAGTTTGGGTATCATGTGGAAAAAGGTGTACTTGTCGATTAATCAAGTATAAGGAAAGAATACAAGTGTTACAATCTAAAGTTCAACAAAGTTGTGGAAATAATCAATGTAACAGTTGATGAAATAGGTGGACGAATAATTAAAGAAAGGCGAAAAGGAATCGATGGAACATGTTTACAAAGAAGAAGAAGTAGGAGGGGAGGATAAAGAAGATCAGATAGAAGTAGGAAAGAAAATTCATAAAGTTCCTCCAAAGACACCTAGAAGATGAGTACAGAGGAATCATCCTTTAGATTAGATTATCAAAAACAATTGATACTAGAAGAACAATTCGTTCACCAGAACAACTACACCTACCACTCTTATATACGATTGAATGAAATAGTTTTGAATAGGACATGAAAGATGAACTATGGAATAAGAGCATGAATGAAGAATTGGATCAAATAGAGAAGAATGACACTTGAGAATTGGTTCCAAGACGAAGGTACAATAATGTGATTGACACAAAGTGGGCTTTCAGAAATAAATTAAATGAATATGGATAGGTTACAAGGAACAAAAAGATTGGTATGTAAAGGATATGCATAGGTTGAAGGGATCGACTTTGAATATATGTTTTCCCCAGTTTACAGAATGGAAGAAATCTTATTGATCTTAGCTTATGCATGCTCCAAGAATATTAAAGTTTATCAGATGGATGTGAAATCATCATTTTTGAATGGGGAACTTGAAAAACAAGTCTACATTGAACAACCAGAAGAATTTCAGCTATCGAAGAATGAAGATTATGTGTGCAGGTTGAAGAAGGCCTTCTATGGTATAAAATAGACTCGCAAAGCATAGAACTCTAGATTGGATAAATATTTATAGCAGACAAGGTTCATAAAAGGAAGTGCAGACAATAGCTTCTACATCAATGTAACTCAGGATAATATTTTATTAATGAAGGTTTATGTTGATGATATTATTTTTGGAATTGATGATGACAAGTTAAGCCAGAAATTTGCAAAGGATATGCATAATGAATTTTAAATGTCATTACTTGGAGAACTATCCTTCTTTTTGGGTCTTCATATATGTCAAAGAAACAAATAAATTTTTATTTCTCATACTAAGTATATCAGAGAAATGTTAAAGAGGTTCAAAATGGAAGATTTCAAACCAATTAACACTCTTATGTAAACCAGTTGCAAGTTGAGCAATGATGATGATTCACAGTATACACAACAGAGTAAGTACAAGTCAGTGATTAGAAACTTAATATATGTGAAAACATCCAGACCATATGTAATGCAGGAAGATGGAGATGTGGCATGATTTCAAGCAACAACAAAGGAATCACATGTCTTAGCACTGAGGAGGATTTTTGGATATCTCAAGGGCACAAAAGAGTTTGGACTATGGTATCCAAAATGAAACGGTCTATCACTTATTTCATATACAAATGCATATTGAGAAGGTTGCATTGATGACCAACGAAGCACCAATTGAGTGGTATTCTACTTGGGTGAGTGTTTGGTATCCTGGCTAAGAAAGAAGGAGTCATCAATATCATTGTCTATAGTTGAAGAAGAGTATATTGCAACAACAACATGTTGTACACAGGTTCTATGGATGAAACAAAATTTGGCAGGTATATAGGTTGAGTATGATGAGCCCATTCCTATATATTTTGGTAATACAAGCGTTATCAGTATCTCAAACAATCCAATGATGCAATCCAGTACGAAGAACATTCCGACCAAGTATCACCTTCTACAGGAATAGGTTGTAGAGAAGAATATCATAGTTGAATATGTGGGGACAAAGGAATAGGTTGCAAATATCTTCACAAAATCTCTTCCAAGGGAATCCTTTGAGTATATTCTCCAGAGACTCGGAGTAATTTCTACTCCCAAATGAATGACTTTGAATGCGTATCTTATATGTCTTATATTTACACGAGGAAGCACCATATAGAGTACAGTTCAGGTTGGGGGAACGGGTTCAGGAAAATTTTAGTCAGGGGGAGCAACCCCAAGGACAATTCAATTAAGGGGAGAAGCCTTAGATGAGAATCACAGTGCTTCCTAAAAAATCAAAACAGAATAACAACATACATAGACAAGAACCTCAATAGATAATATGGATAAGAAAGCAAGGTTAGTTTAACAATGAAGAATGCACACTCGCTCTACAAGATAAACACAATAAACATGGTTGTTATGTTAACAGTGGATGATAAAAGCACATGACAGATGATGAATATATGTTTCTTACATTAAAAAAGGAAATATATGGGTTAGTCTCTTTTGGAAATGATGACTCATCTAGAATCATTGGAAAAGGCATAGTCAAAATTGGAAATAAGAATACCAAGGCATAAAATGTTCTACTAGTGGAAGATTTGAAAAACAATATTCTAAGTATAATTCAAATCTGTTACCAATCTCATAAACTTACATTTGATTCACAGAAGTACGAGATAAGAAAATAAGGTTTGGGAAGATTGATTATAACAACTGCAAGAACTTCAAGCAACATATATGTATTATTTGAAATTGGAAATGAAAAGTGTTGTTGTAACGAACCTCCTCTTTGTTACGACCACAACTCTGACAACAGGTGCAATTTTTTTTTTTAAGATGTGTGCGTGCGTGTAAAGAGGAAACAGACACACTCGACTCTATGTCGCCACCCTATGACAACAAGACACAACCACGATGAACACCAAAAGAAGACATAAGGCGCACGAAAAGTAACTGCAAGCAATAAACGACACAGACAAGGAAGAATCCATAATAGTAGAGTTCACTATTTATGCACAGGAAAGCAGGGTGTTTAATCTTAGTCCTCTACTCCAGAGAGAGAGAAGGTCAGATAGGCTCCTGGCCGACTGCTCAGGCAGAAACTAGTGACCTCCGTCAGGTGTGTCACAAGAGTGGAAACCCCGCCTTTAAAGGGCCCGAGACTCTTGATACGGCACAGGATTCTTTACACAAAATCAGCGCACACACAAACTCATACACTAGGCTACAGTGGAGGTGTCTACGTCTAGCCCGACACAAGTAGACCACACAACGAATGATCACAATCAAGTACAACATTAGTAAGATGAACACTACGCCCTTTACAGAAGGCGTGTGACAAGGTTTCCGATAATGAACGACCAAGTTCAATATTAACAAAATGAACAACTTTCCTCGTTACTAAGGCATGATGATTTATGGTACTTAGTTCAAGGTACCTTACATTTTATAAGTCATCATCGACAATCAAATTCAATAGCCTTATGATAAAAACCATGTCATTACCCTTTTACATGATATCTGACCTAACATTRCRCTTCATTTTAAGATKACATGACCTCACCCTCACATATTTCAACGATGTATTGCCATGRCATTACTCCTTACCCATTACAACAACAATAAATTAYAGTMGGGTACCAGGKTCATTACCTCTCATTGAAAACACCTTGCAACTTAAKCTAACAACAACATTACATTTATATGTTATCAATCCCTAACCCTACCCTTTTAATTTGTATTACAAGAACATTATTCTTACACCRTTMTAGACGAAATATTATGAAGACATTAYRTTCGTACATTACAACAACRATTTAATACATAATTGTTTCCTACCTTCAGGATTATAAAGMAAWTTTCTTCTTTAATAATTTAATAAAAGGAATACATCATTCCTTTAAACAATTCMAAACTCACAATTAGGAACCAACATTCTTTTTCTRAAATGCAACTTTTTAAGACATTCCCTTCTTTACTAATTAATAAAAGAAATACATCCTTTCTTAAAATAATTTAAAACTCAACCATTAGGACACATCATTCTTTTTCTGAAATGATACTTTTAAGGGCATTCCCTTCTCTACTTTAATAACAGAAATACATCCCGTCTTAAAATAATTTAAAACTCAACAATTAGGACACACCATTATTTTTCTGAAATGATACTTTTAAAGACATTCCCTTCTTTACTTTAATAACAGAAATGCATCCTTTCTTAAAATAATTTAAAACTCAACAATTAGGACACATCATTCTTTTTCTAAAATGATACTTTTAAAGACATTCCCTTCTTTACTTTAATAATTAAATAAAAGAAATACATCCGTCCTTCGCAAGCACATATGTACAGCAACATTCCTAAATGATCCAAATGTATTTTCGATAAATCAACCTTAACATTAACATTAACGTGCAAGTGATCTAAACGTATAATTCGGTAAGACAATAATTACGAGCCAATAAGGTCTCCATAACGCAAGGATTGTAGTTCCATAATTAATGCAAATTCAAATCCTTTCATTGCAAGCACATATGTACAACAACAATTCTACAAGGTCCAAAAGTATATTCGATGAGGCAACATTAACTCTAGCATTTACAATAACCAAAGATCTAAATGATATACAGATGTTTAAATATGAATCCATCCTCATCTTTACGGCTTGACGCACTTTCCAGTCATTTTATTTTGGCAGTGAACCTAAGGTTTTATTTTATTTTTTTTAACGCTAAAAAGATGGAGATAAGAAAACCTCTAACCTCACTGTTGATTCAATGCAGGACCAAATGAAATTCAACCAAAAAGGTGAAGAGGAAAACAGTGAGAGAAGGCATGAGAAGAGAAGAAGTTTTTAGCAGCGATTGTTGAACGGTGGCTATGACGTAATCTTTCCTTTAGTAACCGTTAGACATGCGAAATGAAGGGAGGCGGTTGGGATATATATCGCTACAGGTCTCATCGAGCTGCTTAAACTGTAGGTAATTGGGTGTTGCCTGCCTATATTGTTTATCCCTTAATGCCATTTTCGTTGTAAATGGAAAGGCTCAAATTTTAACAACCGAAACCAAATACGGCTTTATCTCCCCACCATTCCAAATGCATAAGAGTATAAAGCAACGTTAACCCTAACAATGACTGAAGGATCGAATAGATACAATGGTTATAACAGGAAAAGTTATTTTTTTATCAACCGAAACTATTACAGCTTTACATAATTTTTTCTTCACGTTTAACCTAGGAGTCGCCACCACCGTGGCGGTTAAGATTTTACCAAAAATTCGGTACGTGTGACGACCAGGGTCTTCAATGAGCTGTTCAAGTCAGGAGCATTTAACGCAGTAGTTAGGGGTTCCAAATTTGCAGAACTCGAGGGCGCGCATCCCGGGAATTCTTTATTAGTCCCCAGCTTCCCTTCAGTCTGGTCGGTGGAGTTGTTCGAAGCGCGTGAACTGAATGCAGATTGTAAGACCAGGAGGATCTCCCTCTCGCCTCGAGGATGCTCAGGCCAACTGCTACACCCACCCATCTACGGTCAACGAGGCATTACAACACCGTATGGAGGAACCATTGGTTTACGGAAGATGACCCTATATTCCCAGGGAAAACTATAGCGTAACTATAATCAAAGGAGGTGGAAATTGTAATATAAATATATGATCAATATGAATACATTGAAACTATATACACTAAAATCATATCCGCGTGCACACATGTTTTCGAACTGCCCAGTTAATGTTATTTTATTTTTACTTTTTAGTTATGATCAATTATTAAAGAAAAATTATTTTAATATTAAAAGAGGAACTTCTGCTTTAATATAGTTAGATCCATACACATGTTACACGAACATCTTACTCCAGCAAGGGAAAATATCTACCGGGAAGTCGCTGTCGAGAGTTTCAGGTCTAAGCTACAGGATCCAGGTCGCCGAATGAAGAGCCATCACGCACTGCTCATTGCATTCGTCGGTGCTGTGCGAATTTAAGCTACGAGTGAAACACAATCTCAGTAACTTCTTAGGAGGCATGGATGTCCGGGATAAGTTGAAACCAATGTTTCTATGCCCAGGGAGGCCACGGCCATTACACGCTACTCTACCACAGGAATTTTTGCCTAACACATAGGGTGAGGGTTGTCCGTGGTTTACACATAATGGTAACCCCGGTATCCAACTGCAACCATACGCAGAAAGGAAAGATACACACCGATTCCACGCCCCGTCTGGGGGTGTTAACTAACACTAAGGGTTTATACACGGAAATATTAAAACACCATAAACAATAGATTTACTAGAGGTCGAGGGAAATCCCTGTGTGAAAAGTTAAGGGATTGGGGTGACTAAATGGTGTAGAGATATGTGCTTCAAGGTGGTAAACAAATAGAGCAAGGACGCGGGGAGAGACTGGGCCCGTCATTCATTGAGCAAGTTGAATATCTAACCTTCATAAAGGAGTTCCACCAAAGAAGGAAACCGATTTCCTTAATCATCATTAACCCATGAAAAACTGGTGCGCGCAAGGAGTCGGGGTCTGATAGGTCTTGGGATGAAGGGTTACAGGCAGGGTTAAGAAGGTCAAACAAGGATCCAACACCAGGCATCAAGTGTTATCAGGGATTCATAAACGAAATTTCTTAAAACTGAACCATCTAACTCAAGAACATACCATTCTCAAATAAAATTTCAGCTTAATCTATAACCCATGAAATTTTATCTATAAAGATCCACATATAATATTCTA
>JZKD02S0334633.1:17536-33683 GCA_000966675.3 Picea glauca | reverse complement strand
AGTAAAACCGAGTCAATAGCACCTGCCTATGTCAAAGCAGTAAAACATCATGTCATTTATCATAACACATCATAATCAAGGACAAGAGTTTTAATATCATAATAGTCCAGATCACTTGCGAGCAAGTGTCCTCAAAGAATAAGTTTTCTTAGTGCACTAGAGAGGGATGTTACAAGGATGAATCCATTCTCATTCACTGGAAACATCAATTAGTGTATGAGGTTTGAAGCACTTAAAAAATAACAAAATTTTCTTCAAACAAAGTTGTATAAGTTAAACAAATTACAATTGCATAGATTAAATGACTTATAGGCTCATAGACTAAGTATGGATCCTCTAGGTGAGTAATTGGCTTTGCTCCTCATGTTGATTAATCTAAATGTTGAGTCTTCTTGTGAAGCCATTGTTGTCGTTGAGTAATTTGAATGTTGAGCCCTCTTGTGAAGGCACTGTTGTATAGGTGATGGAGAAGGTAGCTTGCACATTGGTGTAGGAAGTGGAGACGAAGCAAAGGAACAGTGGTGTAGAATGAAACTCGAAAGGCCATTTTATGAACCGACAATGTCTAGGGGGTTGAGGGAAGAAACAGTGGTGCTCACTGATGCTTGAAAGGCCATCTTATGAAGCAGTGGAGACTATGATGGTCACATTTTTCATAATAGACCCTCACATTCAAATGCAGAAGTATTAATGAAGTATTAATGTGGGTGTTAATGTGCAATGACAAAGAAGGTTAAAACATAGGATATAATGAAGACATTGCATTATCTTGGTTGTAAGATGAATGAAAAATAAACATCTAAACAAAATGAAATTTTTTAGGATCAAACGCATTAGGAAGACCGGAGTTTGCAATAAGACTTTGAATGTATTGTCCAATGATATCACAAAGATTAATTTTTTTATTATATAAAAATAAAATATAAAGTTTACAATGTAGAACATCAGAAATTTGGCAGAAATTTCTAGTCAAATGAATAACTAATATCAATTCAACGTTGAAGCGAACACTAAATTCCAGACATTCGACGGGGATTAATAAATTGTATAAGTAGTCTTTTACAAGTTCTGTAACTTTAGGTTGTGAAATCTAGGCATTATGGCAAAATGGAAACGGGCTTGAAGCTAAATTAGGCGGAAATAAAGTAAAGTCATGTATGGAGCTTTCTTAAAGTATTTTCTAATGTTGGGAAACTAATAATTTTCCAGAATGATCACATTTAAATTATTAAATGAAGAAAATGGGTTTAACAAATTTAAATTTTTGGTAACTCTTTCTTGATTATCAAATGGATTATAAAGGAATCTCAATTTGGAAATTTCACTTTATTTCCCGTTTATTTAAAGATGTCATCTTTCACACATATCTCTTTGTCTCACATATAGAGGAATTAGAGATGTCATCCTTCACATATATCTCTTTGTCTCACATATAGAGGAACATGAACACCATAGTGGATGGTTTTTCAAAAGATAGATTCAGATGGGAACAAGGGACTTGAATCAATTCCATATTACATGATGTTCACTCCATAGTGTATAGGCTTAATAGATGCACCTTGAATATAATAAAACACTTATATTTATTTTGAATAAAGATTTATCACAACTACTTACTTTTTATATAATTTTTTTAGGAAAAGAAATAATTAAAAATATTTTTCTTTAAATAATTGTTGAACAAATTTTTGAATACTTAAATATACTAACAACAATCAAATTAATAATATTAATGTGTAGTTAATAATATTAATGTGTCTGAATACACCCAAAAAAAACTAAACATATTATAGGAAAATTATTAATATGCTAAATATATTATCATGTATTTTTGTTTGATATAATTAAAATTAACTCATGAAATATTTGCAAATAATCTCGAAATAATATATATGTTATGGACATTTTCCTTTTTAGCCTATGTATTTAGATATTAATTGTTTTAATAATTTGAGATGAATGCCATTGATAATTCGTTAACCGGTATCAAAGCAATGTTGACAGTTAAGAGCTGATAGTTGAGGAAGGACACACATCATAAAATGGATATTATATAAAAATAATATATATGATAACATAATAGAAATG
The DNA here is from genome assembly GCA_000966675.3 of Picea glauca. NCBI lineage: Eukaryota > Viridiplantae > Streptophyta > Pinopsida > Pinales > Pinaceae > Picea > Picea glauca. The sequence goes on along the minus strand of JZKD02S0334633.1, from coordinate 31,595 downwards.
ATATATTTAATTTAATCTATATTTAAACAAACGGCATTCATATATTTAATTAAATTTTAATAAATTAAACATTAACGACATTTCATCTTAGCCTGAATTTTCAATAGCAAGTTAAAATTATATAAAAATTAAGACCTCTTAAATTAAGATGACGATTCTATGCCGAAATGTGTAAGTACTACGAAGGACCACACTACCCGACAAAATTGAATGATGAAAGAGGTAGATCAAGATGACGATTCTATGCACCACACTACCCGCCAAAATTTAATGATTAATGATTCTATGCTGATATGTAAAATGTGTAACTACTACGAAGCACAACACTAGAATGATGAATGAGGTGGTCACCGAATGGTGGGGCTCTCCTACTACATAACTAACAATGAATCAGAGATTCAACTTTACAACACAACCCACACGAAATTAAATATTAATTTATGAGTAAAAACGTGTGATTCAATTGAATATTAATTCATGAGGCAAAAACATGCGATTCGGCCTGCCATTCAAAGTGAAAACCTTACCGTACGAAATCAAAACTAGAAAAATGATTAGTGATAGCTTTCACGGATTGGTTGAGAATCAGTGATATAAAGGTAGTGACATAAAATCATTATTGCAAAGATAATAAGGTATTTTGAGTGGACCTAATGGTTAAGAACATGTGTTTCTTCTTAAGAGGAGGGAGGGGGATCCCTTGTCCCACAAACAAGGGGGTCTCATACACCAATTTGGTGTGGTGGCTTGACCGTGACCTTAAAAAAAAATTATTATTATTATTATTATTATTATTATTATTATTATTATTATTATTATTATATCTTATCTCTGTAATATATATAATATAACATCAGTATTGCATAGATTGTAATTTAAGTTTATATTTATTTTCCAAAATAACAAGTTGATTCAGTTAATCAAATTTGATTAATTTTTTTTTAAATAATTAAAAAAAAATCAATTCATAGTATAACACTTTAAAAAAATTTCACAGAGTTTTGATCCAAGTTCAATTAAGAAATGGTCAATCAAATTTCATTAAAAAAAAAAAACCTTTTCAATAATTAAAAAAAAAATCAATTTATAATATAACACTTTAAAAAATCTCACAAAGTTTTGGTTCATGGTCAACAATAAGTGGTCAACAACATATAATAAGTGGTATTAACACATAACTGAGTGAGATGTTAAATATTATTAATACAATACTAATAGATTGAAATAATATATTATAGATAATTAAAATAATATATTATGGGTTAATAAGTGGTATTAACACATAAGTGAGTGAGATATTAAATATTATTAATATAATATTAATAACTTAAAACAATATATTATAGATAATTAAAATAATATATTATAGGTAAAGAAAAATTGTTGGTAAAGGATTAACCAATAGGTTGTTAACAACATATAATAAGTGCTATCAATAAGTAGATGTTAAATACTGTTGATATAACAATATCAAATTAAAATTAATATTGTTAATACATAGAGATTCAAAGCTATTACAACATACTCATTCAGAGATTTATTCATGTTATTATGAGGATTGAATTCGAGTGGGGAGAATAACAATCATTTATCACAAACATTCAAGATACATCCAATTGACAAATTAAAATTAATATATTATAGTTAATGAACCTTTTTTTTAAATTCAAGTTCAACTAATAAATGATTAACAACATTAAATAAGTGGTATCAATACATAGGTAAGTGACATGTTAAATATTGTTATTATAACATTAATAAAATAAAATAATATATTAAAAGAAAAGTGGTATCAAGAGATATGTTAAATATTGTCAATATAACAATAGTAAATTAAAATTAATATATTATAGTTAAAGATTTTTCTTTAATTCAATCTCAATTAATAGGTGATCAACAACATTAAATAAGTGGTATTAATACATATGTAAGTGACATGTTAAATATTGTTATTATAACATTAATAAATTAAAAGTAAAGGTAAAATAATTTAGAACAAGATATTTATAGTTTGAAAAATAAAGGTAATATCCTCTTGCTAGGAGACTTTAATGATAGGAGTGCAATTAAACTGGATACTCTTTTAAGCACCGATTCCCAACCATAATCCTTTATGGCTAGATGATGACCTTGTTTTATCTAATAGCTAATAAAGAATATTTGAAGACCTAATTGAGAATTTGTTTGGTATTGAGTTGGTCAAGCTCTACAACTCTCATGACCTAATAATTTGCAATGGAGTAATGAAGTAACCAAATGACGTGTATTCATGGGCTAGGTAGTAGTGTCATAGATTATCTCATATATGATATCCATGTTTCCAACTAAATGGCAACTTTTTCCCTTTTAAATGTCCATAAACCCGACTCTGATATTAAACTTTTATCCCTAACTCTAAACTTTGCCATGCACATGAGCACCATTGAAGAGAACTTTGATAATCAAAGGCAATTGCGCTTTGAAAAAAGTAAAGTTTAAATTTTCTTAAAGAATTTAAATAGTAAATTACATCTCCTAACGTATAAGGACGACATTGAAGAACTCTATCATAATTTTACAACTACCCTTTCACTTCTATTAACAAGTTCTCTTTCAAGGTGTCCTATAAAAAGAATAATATAATTACCAACCCTTGGTATGATAAGGAATGTAAAATTGCTAGGAAATTCATTAAGGATGCTTCTAATGAGTCTTTAAAACTCGATAAGATCAATATGTACAAATCCGTAATTAAAAGGAAAAAATGTACTATATCAATAAAAGGAAATAACAACTTTCACAATTGTCTAAGATGGATCCTACGAAGTTTTGGAGCCAAATTCTGAACCACAATACTAAAGAAAATAAAATGATTCCCTTAAAGTACTAGAATCTCTACCTTAATAGTATTTACGAGTTCCCTAATGCCATGGACACCATTCCTATTATGCCTATAGAGGATGATTTTTTTTCTTTAGATGACATAGAGTTCAGGGTTAAGAAGCTTGCAAATGGGAAAGTTAAGGACATTGAAGGCAACCAACCTGGAATTTTTAAAATCAGAGGGTCTATCCTTATCCCTCACATACATAAGCTCTTCGTTTTAGCAGTCAAGCAGGGCTTCCCTAAACCCTGGATGCAAAGCTTCATTTTTCATATTTTTAAAAATGGGGATAGAAACATTCCCTCTAATTATAGGACCATTATGATTAGCTTGATTTTAACAAAGCTTTATGGAATTATTTTGGAAAAGAAGATTAGTATTTGAATAGAAAGTCACAATAAAAGATATCATTCAACTGTGGACAATCTTGCTACCTTCAGGATCATTGCAGAGGAGTTCTGCAATACTAAAATTAATATTTTTGTTGTTTTGTTGTTATTCTGCAATATATGGTTCCTAGGAAAAACCTTTGGAATAGGTTGGAAGAGATAAAAGTGCCCCTCGAGTTGAGGTTGTTACAATACGAATGTATGAGAACATTATTTCTAAGTTTAAAAACATTGAGGGCTAGTCGAAAGAGATTAAGTGCAATATTGGACTTAAACAATGTTATCCCTTGTCCCCTACCCTTTTTGGCATATACATTGACAAGTTAGAAGATTGCCTGGAAAAAGAAGGTTGTGTCTGTCCTAATATCACTGGTATATTCATTAATTTTCTTTTTTATGTTGATGATATCGTTCTTATGGGAATGAGTCCCCATGATATTGAAAACTATCTAAGAATCCCCAAGGATATTTTCTCCAAAATGGGTATGACTGTTAATATTGATAGGACTAAGGTCATGATTATTAAATCCAATAAGATCAGTTATGATACCTTCTTATATGAAAACAACAACTTGGGGGAAGTGATTTCATACAAATATCTTGGAATTGATATTCACCACAAGCTCAATTGGAATTATAGCATTGATAAAATGATTACTAGGGGATGGAAAGCTTATTATGGACTTGAAAACAATTGTAAATCAACCGATATTTGGATTTCAGATAAGAAGAAACTCTTATTTGAGACTCTTGTTACACCTGTTATTATTTATGGATGTGAAGTATGGGGTTGTAGTATCTCTCGTGAATCCTCGAGAAAGATAGAGAAAATAAAGAAGAATTTTATAACCTTTAATCTCAAAATTAAAGGAAATACACCCTATCCCATCCTCCTATTAGAAGCAAGCCTCTTCCCCATTGAGAGCACAACTATGACTAGATACCTAATATATAAGAACAAGTTAAACAACATGGAAGACAAGAGGCTTCCTAAAATTGCTTCAAAATTGAGTCGTAACCACCATCAACTCAAGGGAGGATGGAATAAAGATGCATGGTCTTGGAAAAACTATTGGGGAATCATGGAAGACACCATTTTTCAGAATAAAGATACTATTAAAATTATCATCAAATCAAAATTTAAGGAGAAAATGTGGTGTGATAAAGAGTTAGAGGAAAAAATAAAATTAAGGTATTATAAGGATGTAATCAATCCTAATCTAGAAGATAAAATTTATCTATATGTTTTAACAAGTGTAAAGAAAAAAATAATCATTGCTAAGATAAGAACAAATTCTCACGAGCTCCATAGAGAAATTGGGCGTTGGTGAATTCCTAAAATTCCATGGGATGAAAGTGTGTCACCTTTGTGACACTAAAAAGGTTGAAGATGAAAAACACTTTCTCTTAGATTGTCCAGACTATACTCGTATTAGATCTCATTCTCAAAATATTTGTCACTCTACCAACCTTTCTAAACTCTTAACTCAATAAAACCATGGTGATCTTGGAAAGCTTCTCATAATGCTCTTCGAGCACAAAAACAAAATTCTAAAGAATCACAAGTAATCACTTACCCTCTTAAAGTATAATAGATGAATTCAGACTTAGTGTACGTTAATCATCATCAGGATCATCAATATGATTGTTAGAAATGCATTTAATATCTCTCATACTAAAGTGTAAAAATGATCTTACTTCTATGAATACAACATATAAATACAATATTTGTTTATCAATAATTCATAATAGATGATATTGTCCATTTGGACAAATGTCAAGATGATGTTTTAATACAATACAAACATAATTATTGGACAATCAAAAGTTTTTCATTAGTGATAAATGAGGTGGATAAGAATTTAGTCGCATTGAAGAGGGAAGAGCATCACTCTTTCCCATCCTTAAGTACCCCTATTTAGGGCATATTTGTATGCAAAGTGTAATGGAATATGTAAGGATACAACTAGTTAGGGTTATGATTCATAGTTTTCCTATTGTGTACCTTATTCTTGATAAGAGATGGCCAAGTGAAATGAATGTAATTTAAGATTAGAAAAATGAAAAAAGAAAATTAAGGACTCTTTACTTAGTGAATATATGACATAATAAGTGTATTTTTGAGATATTAAATAATACCTCTAACTTCACTAAATATTGATAAATACCTCCCAAAATCATTTCTTTAAAACCCTTCCCAATAAATATTTCCAATTAAAAAAACTATATTTTTAATCGATACTCTTATTTATACGACCCAATACCTATAAACCCTTTAATACTCTCTATCCCCCAATACCTATAAACCCTTTACTACTCTCTATCCCCCAATACCTACAATACATTCCCTTTATTTTGCACAATTTTAAAACCCCTTTTATAAATAAATGTGATACAATATTAGTGAGTATTAGTGAGCAAAGTGAAGCCCATGTAAAAATAATGAAATATTTATGTTACAAGAAGGATAATATGATCCACTTCATCACCTATTATTTTAGGAATCTCTATTTGCAAAAACAACCAACAACTAAGGAGGAACAACCAACAACAACTAATGAAGAGAGGGTAAATCATCTAGATAATTTATTTTGTTTTTATGGTATAAAATCATGAAATTTTACTAAAATGATATGATGACGAGTCCTATAATCATCGTTATTTTATCATCTTGTTTCTCTTCACTCACTCACTAAAGAAGCCAAACATTCCTTTTTTTTTAAGCTTATCTAATGTCAATTTAGCACATTATATTTTGTTTTTATGGTATAAAATCATGAAATTTTAATAAAATGATATGATGATGAGTCCTATAATCATCGTTATTTTATCATCTTGTTTCTCTTTACTCACTCACTAAAGAAGCCAAACATTCCTTCTTTTTAAGCTTATCTAATGTCAATTTAGCACATTATAGTCATTTGAATTTATCTAGTACTTTCCTTCAAATTGATGTGTTTTCGTAATTTTATGAAAGTTTGTGATTAAATATTTGATTTATATGTATTATTCTGTTTGAATGTGCTAATAATTATGTTGCATAGTGGTTTACAAACAATACGTCTTTGTCTATGTGCCAATTTATGATTGTTAAATAAGCCTTCCATATGATTGTTGTGAATTCTCCTTTGGCATGCTTTCCACAAAACATGGTTCAATGACTTCAGAATTCAAAAACATAATTATGAATGGTTACGGTTCTAACATATGAGGTCAAGTGCTGGAGATAGCAGAAATATTAATTAGTAGCTCATATGACGTTTTAACCATCAATAAGTCCATAACGCTTGTTGGGGAACAATTTTTTGTGGGAAATTATCGAGTTACGTGGCATCCATTTTGTGGAATCCAATGAAACCATATTACACAAGGATTAATGCATCCTATAATATATTGAAACTTTTATTAATATTGGATAGAGCTTGTGATAGAGGGAGTGCAAAATAATATGTAATTTTAGAACTTCCTATCTAGGAGATCGATTGTTATATAAACGTGTTTGTTTTTAGTAACTTATGGCTAGGGTTTAATAAAGGGATTCCCCATCCTCTCCTTCCACACACAAGGTATAGTTGATGAATTTATCTTTTTTATGTTGCATTTTCATTAGCTAGGGTTTAATAAAGGGATTATTTATTTTCTTTTTCAAGAAAGGGTCCACTCACAAGGTAGAGTTGTGAATTTATCTTTATTACGTTGGATTTTTATTTTGTTTGTGAGATTAACATTTTTAATGGTTGTGATTTTTTAACCTATTTATATTCATTATCAATTATTTATCTTTTATATTTTGATGTCTTTTATGAAGTATTTAATAAATCTATTTAAGAAAGTCAATGTTTATAGAATCTTAAATGAGAAATAAACAATGCAACATTCACACATAGTATAAAGAAGATTTACTCTAGAAACCTTTAACTGGGAAAACCATCCTAACTTAAAGGCACATTTTTATATATCATTGTAGTAGCTCAACCATTCACAATACACTATTTAGGTATTTGACAACTTCAATTAACCTTAATTCATTAAATCAAGTAAGATTACAAACTTGATAACTAACTATGACTAGATTAGAGTGGGCCAAAAAAATGTATAAAAACACAAAACACACCAAAAAATACCAAATTTTTTTGTCATGAAGCCTCCGTTGAAAACCGAGTTCCCACATATTGCCATGATGTTTCCAATTATACCTACAAATAATACAACACATACCAAATAACTTTTATTTCTTTAGTATTTTATATATATATATATATATAGATCTATGTCAATGTCTGGTCAGTTCTCAAAAAAACGTGTTGTCTTCTTATTCAAAATTCAAAACCCCAACGCTACGAGAGGTCGACTTGACTTGAACAAATGTTCCCTTTTTAATATGGTAATGAATTGACTAGAGAAATAAAAACAACCAACCACTTGTGAAGTCGAATTAGAGATGAGAAATCAACAAAGTATAAGTGGAAGTTGATCCGACTAGAAATAAAGTCGAGCAGTTATGTGGAGTCGATTCAAGCTGCATCGTAAGTCAATGATGTGATGAGGTTGAAAAAAATTCAAGTCGGCCACGATAAGTAAACCATGAATAAATCCAACCCTAGAATGTGCCAGTTCAACCAGGAAATCATGAAATGATTAAGTAATCGAATTCAGTTGCAACATAAACTTACGCTATGTGATTATTATTCCCAAATCTAACTCATGTCGACCATGATGAGATCCAAATGACCACCTACAAAGTTGTTCTCCCAGAGGAGATATTAATGTGCTACATCCACATGCACCCTGTGGGAAGGGCAATAGTCTCTCTAATAATAAAAATTCATCCCAACAACTTCAAAATGGAGACAGGGAAATTATCCCTGAAATGAAGTCGACTCGAGGTGAGTTTAATAATTTAGAGGTGTGTGTAGTCGGTCAGGATTGCATAAGACCCCTAAAGGAATTATATAATCATCCGAGTGGATCTGAAAACAACCCAGACAAGGATATCACATCCAAACCATTTGAATTCGACTCAACAATCAATTTCAACATCCAACCCACTTATGAGGTTTATGGAAAAAAAGAATAACCTCAGATAGTTAAAATGATTAACTAGACACTATTAACTCATCCCAAGCACTGAAAAATCGACTTGACAATGAAAATTAATATTCGGGATAAAATTACAATTTGTAAGCATGGGGTTCTTCTCCCAACAAGGTCTAAGATTTCCCAACATCATTTAACATTGCCCAACAAGGTGTAAAAATTCCCAACATCATTTAAAAACATGTCATACAATGTAATTTATCCTAACAACTTATAAAAACGACTTGGCACATTTAGAATCGACCTAGACATTGCAAATTCTCCCAAAAACACATAAAAACGCCTGGGTAACTAATGGTTGGTAGAATTCCCTGGGAGAGAGAAAGAGGGAGAGAGAAAATACCAAAATGGACACTGGGCTAATTAGCTACAACAACTATTTAACTACAACCCTTGATCTATATTCACAAACAAATGGATGACTCAGATAATTCTTCTGTTGGCATGGTCTTTCATAATGGAAATGGCCATTCTTGGCTTACTCGAGGAAAACAAAATCACAATCAATTGAACCAATTTTCATGTGAAAGTCACCATACTTACGCATGAGAGATTGCCTTATGATCTTGTAATCTAACTGAGAGTAGCCAATGCTTCACACAAAATTTAACCCACAGACCAAGACATCCCAAGACTAGGTGGACACAATGTTTACCTTGGAAACCAAAATGGGAAAAAAATATTTGAATGGGCTCAATATTTTTGATTTCAACAATCTCTGGTACAACTTCTCTTCTCCTTAATGCTCCCTCTCTTTGCCAGAAAAATAAATAAATAAATAAATAAATCATCCTTTTAGAATGAGAGCAGATGAATAAATAGGGAGAGTTATGGGGTAAGGGAAGGCCAACAACCATGGCTCTTCACTTCTGATTCCTCAACCTTCTCTCCTATTCGATTTTTTAATTATGTTTCATTTTTCCTCTCATTTTCTCATTTTTCGTGTCTTATTTGACTTTACATTTGTTGATCACTTACATAGTTTACATAACCATCATGGTTTGTCAAATGGCCTTGAAGGTACTGAATCTTATCGATTCTTGGATCAGATCCATTTCAGATAACACCTCCCCATTGGGATGCTTTTGGTCCCCAAAATTTGCTAAGGAAAGATGAGGGAATTTGCTTGCAATCCAGTTGCTCTTATACCACTTCTCCTTCCTTACAATTTGTCCTTTGAGACCAATTTGGATCAATGTAATTTCGTCCACTCCTCTAGAAGATGGCTCTGATGTTGGCTCATGGATCTCGCTCATGTCTTTGGTTAATGCTTTCTTTCTCCTTTATTGCATTATGTTGATTGATTCTCACCTCCACAACGTACATATATGAAATTTGGAATTTAATATCCATTCCCATCTCCTTCTCTATCTAGGAGACAATCCACCTTGGATGACAATGAAGACAAGTCTAATGTTGGTATTATTTCTTAGTCTGACCCCATCACATTGCCATCACATGAAAATTCCACAAGGGAAGTGTGGTGTCCTTCTTCAGTTAGGATTAATTGATTTTGATCGTGGAAACAACTCTTTGGTTATTGCACATTACTAAAAGAACTTATTATGTTCACCAAAAACCCTCAAGGTCATTTTCATCTATGAACCACTCTTTGACATATGCCCAAGAAGGCGTTCTTTTGATGCAATATTGAAAACGACCATTGGAATGTGGTTTCCCCTGTCATCAACCTATTTCTCATATCATTAGTGATGCTAAATTCATGTGTTTCTATATTTCCTTGGATGACTTTTGGATCTTGGAATGGAGAGGAAAACCACTCTTCATCTCCCACAATCTTTACTCTTCACACTCTTCTCATGGTTATATAGTTTTGGTGTGAAGCTCTAGATGAAGCCTCCAACACTTTGCTTCCCAGCACAATAAAAAACTTAGAGGCACATAGAGAGGAGGATTATGTCAAGTTGTCCATACTAGAATGCCAAGAAATGTTGCTACCACTGCAATTTGGGGTGAAGCTCTAGCAACATTTCTTGGAATTCCAGTATGGACATCTTGACATACTCCTCCTCTCTATGTGCCTCTGAGTTTGTTGTTGTGCTGGTAGAGTCTTCTTGTCTTTCTTCTTATGAAAAAAATTAGGCCTATGAAAAATGCCTTGGTTCTTACAGCAGGATTCTTCATGATGACCTTTCTTTCCAGAATATAACCATGCATTTGTATAGAAGCAAATCTGTATGGTTTGGCCTCTTTTCTTGCAGTAGTGACATACAATAAATTTGTTGTTTCAAGTACACCTCCTCGTCTTGTTCTTCTCCTTTCTTTGGATGATTGGTTTCCTACTTTTCGTGTGTGTAGGTGTGGGTTGAGTCTGCAAACTCTTATTATATTTTCTCTCCCTCAATATACCGCAAGGTTGAGGTGGTGGTGAGATGACACCTTCATTCATTGTTGCTTCTCTTTCTTCTTGATGATAAATCTAACTTTGGCATGTATTTTTCCTTTACGAAGATGGTTTTGATGGCGATGGAATCTCAACTTCTACCATAAAAACCTAGGCCTTCATGATTGGCCCATGGTGCATCTTTAATGAGGATCGATATTCCTTGTGATGAATTTCCTAACCCTTGTCCATGATATCCCATATACCTTAGAAGTTTAGATCCAATACCCCTGATATGCTTCTCAAATGAACCAAGATTTTCTTGGGAGATGTATATTGAAGGTGAGATTACCAAGGTAGTCTCAGTCATGGTTATAACATCTGCAATGGAAATGGAAGGTTGGATTGATTCTCTTTTATCTTGGACATCTGCTTGAAGCCTTGCCAAGGCATTCTCCTTTTCTACGAACTCCCATTGCAACTACATCATCATTTTTATTAACCTATCCTCCTACCATTTGTTCATTAGGATGACCTTCTCACCAAGGTAGAAACGTTGCACTCTGTTCTTGTCCCAATATTTCCTAAGTATCGCGAGGGCATCTCCACGTTCTTAAAACTTCTTCTTGAATAATGGAATCAACTTGGTAGAGGTATCCAGGTGTTTATCCATCTCTACTATCCTCTGGATATACATATTAACATGTTCCTTCAAGATCTTATTCTCTTATCGAAGTTACTCATTACTATCCCTTAAGTCTTCCAATTTGTCTTTTCTTTCTCTTTCCATGTCGCAGTTTCTACTATCATGTTCAAATTTTTGGAAGTTGTTTCTCCGTCAAGGATGCAACTACTCTAATACCATATTATCCCCAAAAGGTTTGGTTTGTCTGTTTCATCAACACAAATACTATTCCAAAATTAATATATGATATTTGTTTCATCCTCATATATTAATATGGAGTTCTATCAATGTCTGATAAGTTCTCAGAATATTCTATTGTCTTGTTATGCCAAATTCAAAACTCCAATACTATGGCAAGTCGACTTGCTTTGAACAAATGCACCCCTTTTAATATTTTAATGAATTGACCATAGGAATAAAACCAGCCAACCACTTTTGAACTCGAATTAGAGATCAATGATCAACCAAGTATAAGTGGAAGTCAGCCATAATAGAAATAAAATCGACTAGGTATGTGACGTCGATTCAAGTTGCATTGTAAGTTAACCATGAGATGAAATCAAACAAAAGAGAAGTCAACCAAGATGAATTCGAATGAGGACAAGTTGGCCAACGATAAATTCAAATAGACAATGTGCTAGTTCGACCAGGAAGTCATAAAATGATTAAGTAATGGAATTCGACTCCAACATAAACATGTTCAATGTGATTATTCAACCCAAATCTAAGTCATGTTGACCAGGATGAAATCTAAATGAACACCTACAGACTCATTCACCCAGAGGAGATATTAAGGTGCTACATGAACGTGCGGCATGTGGGAAGGGTAATAGTCACTCTAATAATATAATTTCGACCCAACGAATTCAAGATGGAGATAGGAAAATTTGGCTTGGAATGAAGTCGAATGGAGGTGAATTTAATAATTTATAGGTGTGTGCATTCAACCAAGCTTGCATAAGACTCTTAGTGGAATTATATAATCATCTAGGAAGATGGGAAAACAACACAAGGAAGGAGATCACGTCCATACCATGTGAATTCGACTCAACAATCAATTTCAACATCCAAACCACTTCTGAGGTGCGTGGAAGAAAATAATAACCTGCGAGCATTAAAAGAATCGACTAGACACTATTAGCTCATCCCATGCAATGAAAAATCAACTTGACAACTAAAATTAATAGTGGGGATGAAATTACAATTTGTAAGCGTGAGGTACTTCACCTTCAACCTTAATACCTTAATAGTGGGGACGAAATTACAATTTGAATTCTCTTGAGGGTCATGCAAAATTCTTGTGAAGGACATTGGTCTGGTAGAAAATGAGTTCTAAAATAATTGAAGGGAACTCAAGATTTTGGAAGAAGGTACTCTAAGGTGGATGAATTCAACATGATTAGATATTCTAATTGAGACTTTGTTGGGGATGAGGAAAATGCAGTGTTAACTTGAGGTTATCTCATGATTCTTGGATCAACAACTGTTTCCTGGAGATCCAGTTCTATGCAATTCCACAACAGAGGAGTAATATGCAACGATTGAATATGTAATGAAGGAGATTGTGTGGATTAGGAAAATACTTGAAGATTTGCAGGAGAAACAAGTGAATTCTACTACTCTTCTAATTGACAATACCTCTACAATCAAGTTGTCCAAGAATCCAAGATTCCATGATGGAACAAAGAAAATTAACACAAAGTATCACATAATTTGATAGCATGTAGAGGCTAATACTATTAATACACTTGATACATTGTTCCAAAAATGATAAAATTGTGGATATTTTCACCAAAGCACTTGGAAAAGAAAATTTTGAAAAGTTCAAAATGGTACTTGGACTCACAAACATCCCTTCTGAATAAATGGGGGAATGTTGATACATAATTCTTGGGATTGTGTGAATTGTAACACCAATTGTAAATATGAAAAGTTATAGGTGATAGGAAGACACACCCATTATGGAAGACCAATATTCATTGTTTGTATATTTATTAAGTTTCATATTAATACAATCACATAACTGTGGATTTACACCTGGCTCATCAATAAAAAAATGAATTATGTACCACATAGATAGATCATACGGTTAGAAGTTTAAAACTGAAGTATTTTTTTTTTAAACTATTAAAATACTTAAAAACAAGACAACGAACCTCTTGTCGAACCTAAAAAAAACTTTGACCTCAAATCTGTCTTTCAACATTGAATTTTGAAGGGGTTCGAGTTCGTTGATGTTTGATTTAAGGTTTGTCTTTGAAGTTTGAAGAACCTGAATGAGCTTGCAAATTATGTTGAGGTTCACTGAATTTTCAACCTCGAGGTTCAAATTCCACGAACCTTGTGATACACACACTAAGAATGCTTCAAAAGATTGACATCCTCCAAGGGTAAACCTGTGATTTTGTGAGCTACTAGTATAATCCATCCTTATGGTTTAGCGAGATCATCTACCATTGTTAGCATCTAATATTTTTATGAATAAAGTTGAAGATATGTAGGTTGGTCATGGGTAGAGATATTATCCTTTTAGAAATAAAATTAAACAATTTTCACTTCTAATAAACTTTCCATTATATCAACAACAAAATAAAACCTTCTACATTTATGACTTCTACCATATGTTAAAGTAAATATAACATTATTTCTACAATATGTCAAAATAAATATAACATTATTGA
>JZKD02S0334611.1:6597-19268 GCA_000966675.3 Picea glauca | reverse complement strand
TCACAGGTTCCTTTCCATTTTGGTGTCAGTTTTCCACATTTCTTCTGCACTGTTATCTTGTTGTCAAGTCTTGAATGGCTATCATCCCATTGTTTGGCTCATGACATGATAATCAATTTCTTAGTTGTTTATTAGACCCTACTTTGTACTGGTTTATGAACAATCTTTTCTTCACCCACTGAAAGCTATTTTACTGTTTAACCAATCTTGGAGAGCACTGTTTCATTTGATTACATTGTAAGTTGTCTTCTCATTAGTTACTTTCTGTTATCCCATTGATCCAACCTTACATTATTTATAATTTCTTAAGTTACCAAGCACCTTTGGTCTGCAACCACAAAGGGTTTCTTGGAGTGATAACAGTATGCACAATTGATTTCCCTTGAAAAACAATCCCTCTTGAATCATATAATCTGTCCATTGGATTCTATCTCTCAGCACAGGATTCGCACATGCTTTGTATGCTTCCTTGAAATCTGGATCATCACTGTACATTTCCTCAAGGTGTTCAAACCCTATGGTCTTTACATGAAATTCCTGCAGAATTAAACATCTCCTTCTCAATGCATCAACAACTTTGTTAGCATTCCCAACAATATGTTTTATGACAAAAGTAAAATTCTTCATAAACTCAATCCACTTTGCATGCCTCTGATTCAATTTTTCTTGTCTAGTTATGAATTGTAAATCTTGGTTATCGCTATACAAGACAAATTCTTGTGGGACAAGGTAATGTCTCCATTTCTTTAGGGCTTGGATTATGGCATAAAACTCCTTGTCATAGGTGGAGTATTTTCTCTTAGTCTCATTCAGCTTCTCGCTGAAGTAAGAAATATGTCTATTTTCCTAGCTCAAAACTCCTCCAATTGCAATGCCACTCGCATCACATCTTACCTGAAACATCTTCTCAAAATTCGGCAAGACCATAATTGGTCGCTCTGTTATTTTCTCCTTCAGTATATTGAATCTCTTCTCAGCCTCCTATGTCCATTTAAAAGACTTGTGCCTCTTCTTGATTGTATCCATCATTGGTGCACAAATCCCACTGAAATATCTGATGAACTTCCTATAGAAACTCTCTAATCCATGGAAGCTTCTTACCTCAAACATGCTTCTTGGCGAGGGCCATTCTTTGATTGCTTTCACCTTCTCTGGATCCATCTTCAATTCATTTGAAGAGATCACAAAACCCAAGTAAATGAGTTATGTCTTCATTTAGGTTTATCAACAACTTCTCCTGTTGTAGTCTCCTCATCAATAGTGTCAGGTGCCTCAAATGCTCCTCTTTAGTCTTGCTAAAGATCAGTATATCATCTAGATACACAACCACGAACTTGCCAATGAATTCTTTTAGTATTTCATTCATCAACCTCATAAAAGTACTCAAGGCATTTGTTAATCCAAATGGCATACCAAGCCACTCATACAAACCTTCATTTGTCTTAAAGGTTGTCTTCCACTCATCACCTTCTCTCATTCTGATCTGGTGATATCCACTTTTCAAATCTATCTTAGAAAATAAATTTTCTCCACTTAAACAGTCCATCAAATCATCTATTCTTGGCAAAGGAAATCTATATCTGATAGTGATCTTGTTGATGGCTCTCAAGTCTCTACACATTCTCCATCCTCCATCTTTCTTTGGACTCAACAAAGTTGGTACTACACATGGACTCAAGCTCTCTCTAACAAAACCCTTGTCTAACAATTCCTAGACTTGGTTCTTTACCTCCTCATTCTCTCGAGGTGTTATTCTGTACACTGCTTTGTTTGGTAGACTTGCTCCTAGTATCAAATCGATATGATGGATGATACTTCTGATGGGTGGAAATGAGTTAGGAAACTCATCCACCACTATGTTAGCAAAATTGTCTAACAATTCCTGAACTTCTTTAGGAAAATCATCCATCGAAGTACTAGTAAGTATAACTCTGGGTTTCCTCACCACAACAAACTACATCTTCTGTTCTTTCTTGACTTCTTTCAGGAGTTCCTTCCCGCTCATGAGAAGTATGTTTGTGTTGGCATCCCCTTTCACTTTCTTCTCCTCTATTGACAACAACATGTGTGTCCTATCATTCTTCTCCAAGGTGTATGTATTATTCCTCCCATCATGAATGACATTCCTATCAAACTGCCATGGTCTTACCAACAACATATGGCATACATCCATGGGAATTACATCACACAAAATTTCATCTCTATATCCTCCTATATTAAATTCGACCAGACATTGTTTAGTAACCATTACCTGGTGTCCTTTCTGTAACCATGAGACTTTATATGGCTCTCGGTGTGCAATTGTCTCCAGCTCCAATTTCTCCACCATATTCATGGATACTAAGTTATCACTTCTCCCACTATCAATTATCACCTTGCATAATCTATCTTTAGTCTTGCAAGCTGTCCTGAATAGACTGTTCCTATGCACCGTCCTTTTAACTTCTTCCTTTGGTTTTAAAAGAACCTTCCTCATCATCAGGGATGTTCCATCCTCTACTCCTTCTGCTTCAACATTCCCTCTTTGTGCTTACGAAATGTGAGCTTCTCCTCCTTCTTTCTTTTTGTCAGGGAATTCCCAAGACATGTGCCCTGTCTTTCCACATGCATAACACCTTATTCCTCCTCTACCTTTTCCTCTAGAAGAGTTCTTCCACCACCTTGTCTTCCTCGAGAACTTCCTCCTCTTTTCGAGTGACTATGTGGAGTTTCAACCCCGTCCTTGGAGTTATGCGCTTTGTCATGGGAAACTACCTTGCCTTTGTTCAGGGCTGATATTTTACCTCTACCTTGTTGGCTTTGTTTTCTAGCCAACTTCTCTTCTGCCTTTAGCGTGAATTGATAAGCATCCTCCACTGTCCTTACTGACATCATGCTGAGCTCATCCTGGATTTCATACCCCAGTCCATTTATATACCTGGAAACATTTTCTTCATCCCTCTCTCTTTGTCCAGCTCTAATGTTTAGCCTGTAGAACACCTCTGTGTATTCTTTGATTGTCATGCCCTTCTGTCTCAGGTTCTGCAGCTTCCTAAACAGATTGATCTAATAATATTTGGGCATGAATTTAGCCTTCATCTTGGCTACCATTCTGTCCCAATTCTTTATCTTCGGTTTTCCCCTACTTCGTCTTTCAGCCTGCAGTTCATCCCACCACAGTGTTGCATGTCCTTTAAGCCTCATGACAACATGTCTCACCCTTTTCTCTCCATCGACATCTTCATAATCAAAATATTTTTCCATGGACCTTATCCAATCCAACAACTATTCAGCATCCAAATTACCTTCATACGTTGGGACCTCTATCTTGGTTCTAGCTCCCAATCTAACAACTTCTCTTAGCAAGCATTCTTCGACAACGTGTTCCCCTATAGCTTCTTCAGCTTCCACATCTTCACTCTCTGCATCACTGATATCTCTAGCATCAGGTGCTCTTCTCTGCGCTACTTCCATCGCTTCCAACCTTGCATGAATTTATCACATCTCTCTTTCTAAAACACAATTGGCTAAAGGTGGCTCCCCTCGTCTCCTCAATGGAATTGTGTTCACTGTCTCTCACACACATAGTACAACTTCGAGTTCTTCTTCTCCTTCGCCTAAGATCTATAGACGAAAGTTAGCTCTGATACCATTTGATGCAGATCCCCCTTCTCTCCTAAGGGATGAGCGACCTCCTAGTCTAGGATCGATCACGAATCTGAGTTTGATTAACTCTTCGACCCCTCAAGAATCTTTGATCAATTGGATAGGCCCCTTTTTTTCTTAAGGCGTAGGTCCTATGGAACCCACAGGCTTCTCCTTAATGCCTTAAAGCCTCAACGTGTTTGGCTCCAACTCCCCTGGTTAAGCCCCTCTCTTTATGGGACCAAGGTGGTGACCAGTCGCTTAAGCGAAAGGTGCTTTGTGACTTCGCGTTTCACGACTCTGGAAGTTATGCTACCTCCATTCACCCGAGCTCTAAAATTACAAAACCTGCTTGTGTCAGATCGACGACCCACAACCTTCCATGATCCAATGGCTACGATTAAATCACGAGTTCGCACTTCGCGACTCTTCACTTCTCCTACCTCTATTTCTTCTACTTTATGATTTCCCGAACTTGCACTCGCATCAGATCGACGGTCCAAGATCCCCATGATCCAATGATTGAGATATCCTTCGTGAACTTCATACTTAGTGCTTTGCGAGGTTGAGGATGTCTCATCTCCCGTATTTCAAACTCTAAACTTGCAATCGCACTGGATCGGTAGTCTACAACTTCCGCGATCCAACGACTCTGCCCTCCCCTTCGTGAGTCAGGATTTTGCGCTTAGCGAGGTCGAAAGGTAGCTTGCCTCCCATCTTCTGAGCTCCAAAATTGTGAAATATCCCTGGAAAATCAATGGTCCAGATCTCTCCTCATTCAATGGCCGTGATTGAATCGCAATTTCATGAATCACGAGTTCCCATAACTCTCACCTCTGATTTTCTTGAGTTGCGAACTCTTGACAAAACTAGATCTACATTTCAACTTACTCCTGCGATCAATGACTGTGATTAAATAGCGATTTCATGATTCACGAATTATTGTAACTCTACCTTTGACTTCTCTGAGTCACGAGTCAGTGAAATGCTGATCTCTCGCCACGTATCCTTTCTTGATGGACGAGTAGGATCAAATCGCGAGTTTGCACTTTGTTATTTCGTGCCTCGAAGGTTCTTGCATGTCTCCCTTGCAAATATTCTGAGTTCCAAACCCTCGAACTCTCGGATCTGCTGCAGCCTGTCTTCCTGACGATGGACGGCTCTGATGATTTTGGAATTTCGCAAGTCTGATTCGCCTGTACACTTTCAAAGGCTTATCGTTAGTGCACTTTATCTTGATCGGATGACTATGACTCCTTTGCACGTAGATCGGACGACTGAGATCCTTTCTTTGCACTTCAATAGAATGATTGATATCTTTCTTCCTCTATGCTTGCTCCTCGTTGTTTGGACATTGATCGGACGGTCCAAATTTCTCCTCTACAGTTGATCCAATGATAGTTTTCGCTCCTCCTCCTAAGATTTGGCGTTCTTCTAGACTTAGAATATTTTCGAAAGATTTAAAGGTTTCGAACCTTTTCCTTCCTGCGAGTCCATTTCTTAGATATCGTTCACACTTCTTGGAAATTGTTGTTCCTCCTGAGCTTCATCTCCTCCCATATTTCAATCTCCCAAGTGATTATCTCTTTTTCGGGAAATTCATCAACCTCAGATCTAAATATTCTTGAAAATAATTATTTCCCGCCTTCCTGGCATTCCCCTTTTCTCGTCTCTGACTTCCTTACGGAGTCGCTTCGACTCTTCATCGAATTCTAGACCTGTGCACTCTTTGCAATCGATCTTTACACAAGATTTAAGTTCTTGTGATGAATGTGCACACCTTACGGCAGTCGCCTTACAGTTCCTGCATAGAAACCTTCCTCTATTCCTCCTGAGCTTACGAGTTGAGACAGACTTGTTCAACGCACTCCATGCGGATTTTGTGCACACCTTGCATCGACTCCCAAGGAAAAAATGATTTAAATTTTTATGTAGGAATTTCAAATATGTCCACACCTGTAACAAGATTCATGCATTCTTGAACAAACACAATAAGAAGGAAATTACAAACAACAACGACTTCACACATTGGATCAATTTTCCTCTGCTATCTTCATTCAAAATCAAGAAACTGGTTACAATAAAATTCAAACAACAATCGCTACTCTGAAATTCCTACTTCCTCACGATTCTCGTAACTATCATCCCCTTCTTCAGGGTGTACAAAACCTCCCTTTATACAAAATAAAAAAAAACAACTGCTATCTAATTGTGGTTACATCTGGACTAGGGTTATTTCCCAGGTCACACGTGCTCATTTTGCCTCCACACGCGTGATCTTTCCTCTTTTGCTTTCTTTCGACTTCCAAGGATTGCAGTACTAGCTGGCGTTCGAGACTCCAGATTGGTTTTCAGGCACTAATTTGTTCTACCACATGCACTTGCTGACGATGCTCCTGCATCGACCTTGCTCAAAATAGTTTTCTGGCAATTTTGGCAATTTACTATTTTTAGCAGGTTTTAACTTCCGGGGCCTTTTTGAGGGCCTAAATGAATGGTTTTTGGGATATAACTTCTCAATTATAGTCGAAGGCTCTCATTGAGCCCCCAAAATGAATCTCCTCAACGATACCTTTCCAGTGGGCTATCATGCGCCTAAAGCAGATATCGTATGCAAAAGTTACGACCCCGAGAAGTTGATGTACTAACTTACCCAAACGGGGCCCACATGACTTTTGGCGCTTCATCTTCTAGGGTTAGGTTTTTGGATGTATAGGATTTTTGACATTCCTATTTATTGTAAAATGTCTTCAAAGCCTCATTGTAATCATCTTCTGGCGAATGAGCACAATCGTCACATCTCTTCTCAGAGATAAGCTGCCACCATTCCAACAAGTTTATTTCCGCTGCATTTTACAGTTTCAGCTTATTTTCTTATTGAATAGAAAACCAGTTTTACTGTATCTCTATTATTCTGTATTAAGCATATTTTCATAATCTGTATTCATTTCGTTCTACTCATAAAATTTGGATCAGTGGTATCAGAGTAGCCTGCTCCTTGTCATCTTAATGCATGTCCCCAACGAGGTCAGGGTACAAAGAATTGAGTCTCGAGGTTGTTTCTCTTGAGGAAAAAATCTCTCGCACGCCCCCTCGACCTCTCATGGTAGGAGAAAATAATTATTATGGGATAAGAGATCCTTTCAAATTGTTGCTTGAGTAATCTCTCACACAACAGAGGAAAGAGATAATGGATAGTTTCGCACAAATCCTTCGACGACTACCAACAGACGACACATCTTCCTTGAGTGGAGGCGACGCCCCCTTCAAGGTACAAATCAACTTTGATATTCCTATATTTAAAGGTCAAATAGACGCAAATATCGTAGACAAGTGGTTGAATCTACTAGAAGGGTATTTTTTTGTCCATAACTTTTCGAATAGAGAAAATATTACATTTGCACTCCTTAAAGTCATTCCCTGTTTCAAAGATTGGTGGGAAAATTTCCGTGAGAAAAAGGAAATAGATGAACCCTCATTATTTACAGTCCCGACCACCTGGGAATCCTTCAGGGATGATATTAAGGAACAATACTACCCTATTGGAAGTTATGATGACTTATATACCAAATGGACCACACTGCTGCAAGAAAGAGACCAAGCAGTGCCAGAGTTCACAAATATCTTCCATACATTGTGCACCAATATGGGTATCAAATATTTAGAGTGACATCTGGTGCTCAAGTATCACGGTTCTCTGCATAGATACATCCATATTGAAATGTAATTTCTGGACATCTCGTCCTTGGGTGCGACCTACCGATATGCTATCAAAATAGAGCAGAAGCTCAAACAAAAGACGTAGCAATTTGGGCCTGGGAACCCCTCACAGCAAAATCCAGGAAGGGGTGACCCCAACCCATAGAAAAAGGTATAGATAAAAAATGGGCAGTATCAGGACAACCAGTCCAAGCTGCAAGCAAAAGAGGACACCAAAAAGACAAAGAAAGATACCAGGAAGTGGTGCGACTTCCATAAGAGCCCTTGGCATAACATTGCTGACTACTGCTCAAAGAAGTCACTGGTGGCCAAAGTGAAAGCCTATGAATTAGATGCGGGTTCTGACTCTGATTTAGAACCAGAAAGGGGAAGACAGATCATTGACGCAGATCATTGATGCGGAACCCAATGCCATCGTTTCTACCACCAAGCTCCAGCGTGACAAATGAGACAAGCTAGAAGAAGGCGAGTGCCTCTTCCATTCATAGATGTGGGTAAAAGGAACCCCACTGGACTTCATCATTGATAGTGTTAGCCAAAATAAACTCATATTAGCAGAGGTCGTCAAACAACTAGCCTTGTTGACAACACCACACCCACAACCCTACACCATTGGATGGATCCTCCAAGGAAGTGATCTTTGCGCCATCCAACAATGCCAACTATTGTATGACATCAAGCCCTTCAAAGAGGAGGTATTGTGTGATGTTTCTCCTCTCGAAGTTTGTAATGTTATTTTGGACCAACCTTATTTATGGAAACATCATGTTGTATATGAGTCTAGGCCTTGTAGTGTTATTATTACTTTGAACATGAAATTGTATAGGATACCCGAGGCAGCCCCTCCTAGTGATATTTCCTTGATCTTTGCTAAGCAATGTAGGAAGGTCATCTCTCGGAACGATAAATTTGTCTTATTCGTGATTCGCTCTCAGAGTGAGTGAAAGATCGCAACCACATCCAAGGCCTCCACGACTGATATCTACACACAACAAAAGTAGGTGGATAAGGTCATGGAAGAATAATCATATATCTTCTCCTCTCCTACTGGGGTGCCTCTACACTACCAGGTCAAGCATCCCATCGATCTAACCCTAGGTGCATCGCTACCCAATGGGCCAGTCTACCACCACTCTCTGTTAGAAAATGAGGAGATCAAGAGGCAGATCTAAGAATTTCTCCATAATGGGCACATACACCCTAGCTCATCACCTTGTGGGAGCCCAATCGTGATGGTGCAAAAGAAATATGAGACCTGACGACTCTACATTGATTACCGAGCCCTGAATAAAATCATAGTCAGAAACTGATACCTGATTCCCCGAATCAATGACCTCCTTGATCCAGGGGTGATTTTAAGTACCACCCCTAAATTTATATATATAATAAATAGGTGAATCCCCATGATACATAGGAAAAATTGAAGGCTATTTTATCAATAATATAATATGTATATATAATTTTTTAGCGAATCTCTTAGTCAATTATATAATCTTGTAAAATCTTGGCGAATATTTCATTGAATTATAAAACCTTATAAAGTCTTGGTGAATTTTTGATAAAGTACAAAACCATATAAAATAATAGGAAAATGTATTCATTAAATTGTAATATACTCATTTTACATATTTGGAAAAATAAATATAATTTGTCCATCCTCTAGACAACGTTGCAAGCATCAGGGGTTGTGTTTGTCAAGGATATCATTGTTATGAGGCCTTATGACACTAGAAGTGGACAGACAGGGAAGGCAACTCCATGTCAACAAAAAATGGTATCATACTATATAGTAGTGATGATGAACTTGAAGGACTATTGAAATCCTAGTAAGGTGCACCACTAAGCACTAGTGAATTGTGTTGGATGTCAGTTATCAGATCCCTTTGAGTGGGATCTTTCTATTACATAAATCAGATCCAAAAATAACCTAAAGGGTGGTGCCCCTTCTACTGCCCATTACAACATAAAGCATGTTTGAATATTTCACCCTCTCTATTGTTTCATTATCTCCAAGTATCACCCTTGTTTTTTTGATAAAAACAATGAGCTTCTCCTTGAAGGTTGTACCCTGCCATGAATAAAAAATCTGAAATAATAGCTCTAGGAGTGTAAACTATTGCCACTGGGAATGGGCCTCAAGAAATGCTTATTTCATCACAAAAAACCTTGCAATAATCTCATAATAAATCACCCTATTGATGGCATGATTCTAGAACCTTGCTGCCAATAAAGTCCCCACATGCTACATCCTTTTGTTGGTTGTTCAAGGCCAATTCAGTGACAAGCATAAGGTCAACATTGAGGATGATCATGATTTTGAACTGGATATCAACAAGGATATCAACTGGAATATCTACATGATCATCCCTTAAACCTACTAATAGAAATATCCTGTGAATCACAGTTTATGCTAATATCACACTGTATTTCAAAAAAGGAAAGAACATTGACACCATCTTCCAGAGATAGTAGAAGTAATTTATCTAGATATCCCATATCCATCCATCTATAGATAACCATTATCTTCTTTGCAATTACTTTTGAAATATATAATACAAGCTTAATACTATGTTTATTCTTGTTTTCCTTTGCTACCCGTTGATGTCCTTATACACACTTGCAAATGTGAGCTAAGTCCTGCTCACTTAGTGTGTCCTTGGAGGCACAATGCCTAGGTTCAAATCCCACTATCACCTCGAATTGAATCTCTTCTGTCTAGGCTTACTCATAGGGAAGCCAAGGGGGGTAGACCCTAGTTACTATGTGAGATTAGAAATTAATTATAGAAGTTGGTTTGAATTAGTTAAAAGTTTAGGGGGAAAGATCTGTCATATATGCAAAGGCAACAATGCAATGTGCAACAATTCAAATGTAAAAAAAGCCTTTTCTTAAGACAACTAAAGACTAGTGCCTAAGGTTGGGCAAGGGGTCAACTAGATTTTAAGGGAGATAGATTTTACAATGTTTACACAAGATTACAAAGATCACAAAAGAACTAGATACAAAGCTACAACAAAGAATATCTAAGTGTTACAACTAAATACAAGATACATAGATGATACAATTATGAACAAGAGATACAAACACTAACTGGTTTGCTTGATTTGTGCAAGAAATAAAGATGTTTCAAATGAAGAAATTATCAACACATCAAGCCAACATGCTCAACAATAGAGTGCCTCCAAAGGATGCACACTCTATATGACTGCTTTCAATGGAAACCCAAATTACACAAACCCAACAGTGAAGTTGCCTCCAAACGATGCGCAACTTCAAAGAGGACCAATCTAATTAAACAACACACCACTTAAACTGAAAATTAAATGCCTAAAACAAGCCTCCAAGGGAAAAGGGTGAAACTAGAAACCACTTAGTTAATTATCCACAAAACTAAAATACTTGCAAGGAAATGTAAATGGAAAGTAAAAACTTTTTAAGATTAAAATGTCAACCACTAGAATATAAGTGCCAAAGTGAATTCCCCAATGGTTGAAGTGGATTAAGGATTATTAAATTTATTAAGTTGAGGATGAATCCTAACTAAGTGTCAATCTCAAGACTCCCCCTGCTTGTACCAAGTAGTTGTTGGGTGCTCAAGAAGTGAAGAAAACAAGGCCCCACCCTAGCTCCATAGGTCAACCCAAGGAAATAAGTACTCCTGGAAAGGACGTTGAGCATCGTGAGATCGTCCCCAACCTATCACCTTCTGTTGCTTCCTTTCAATCCCCATTTAAATGGCAAGGTTGGGTCAATGATGAGTGCCCTATTATGTATAATAAATTTTAGGCCTATGAACTAAGGTAAATTGAGTTAGTGTATGTGTTAGGCAAGATGTTGCTTGCCAAAGAATTGGGTGCTTGAACCAAAAATGAAATTGAATGCTTGCAAGAAATGAAAGTGCTTAATCACAATATATAGCTTGAAATAGCATGAAAATATTACTTGACATCAACTTGCAAGAAAGATAAAATAAGTTTCCTTAAACCATTAACGTTATTGCATGCTCATGATACTTGCAAGAAAATAAAGAGTGTTAGTGTAAAGATATAGAAAGTGAAACAAGTACTTGAAATGATTAAAGCTTGTAATGAAAGACTAAGATAACATCAATAGATCACTATGCCTCCATGGGCCTAAGCTAGTATTAATGTGCGTTACTTCTACTTCTAGATGATTTTAACCATTTAACACATTAGAAGTAAACCATTAAAACTAGCCATAAGATTATGGAGGTTGGCTAGGCCAAGCTCACTCCAAGGTGTAGGCAACAATAAATATTAAATGCTTGAAAGAATAAAATTAAACTAAGAAAACCACATACAATGGCACAAGGTGGAGGCAATCCTTCCTATTTTGTGCCAAAGAGGGTTGAAGTAAAATGAAACAAAAACATAAATTAAACTAGCCACTGAACATTGTCCTAATGACAAGTGGGGCAAAACAATAAATGGAATATTGCAGAAATAAAAGACTATCCTAGCCTTACGGTTTTGGGGGTTGGCTAAGCCAAGCTCACACCAAGGTGTAGGCACAAAACTAAATGATTAATTGCCGAAAATTATAAACAAGAAATGCAAGCCTCTTAGGGACTCCCTTGGGCTTGATTACAATGCTAGAACAAGAAACAAAAGATATCGGTATTGTTACCCAACAAAGTGAGGTTCTCCTTGAGTGTTTTTTGGCTTAATTTGGTTAACACTTCCCCTTGTACTGGCAAGAATCTCCAAAAAAACAACAAACAAATGCTTGCTGAAAATGCTGCAAAATACACACAAAGTGAAAGAAATTTTTTGTTTTTACACAGAAATTTTCTGCATACAAATTTCAGCAATATAGAATGTTTAAGTGACCTATTCTAAGTGTTAGAAAACCCAAATTTCAGAAATGAAATGACCATAAATAAATATTAGAAAGTAAGGAGGCTCAAGATGGGTTATGAAGGCAAGCCTTCCAAACCATTGAGACAACCTGCAAAAACTTGTGAAACAATATACAACATGAGAGAAAATGGTGAGCAAGGAAGATAGATCAACAAACTAATTTTCAAACCTACTACTCTACTCACTTAGATTTACAACAACACCACTAAAAATCTACCCAAGCAAATTAATTTTGCTTGAGAAATCTACTCTATATCCTAAGAAAGCCTCAACAATTACACAATATCACCTCAAATACACAAGTGCACCAAGAAAAATCTTTGACACAACATTGTTTGTTAAGCCCTAATATTGGCTCATTACCCCTTAATTGGGGCATATTAGATTAGTAATGCTATTTTATTTATGTCGGCTTTAGGCCATTAGTTTTAATTTAGATTAGTAATG
>JZKD02S0334600.1:0-11599 GCA_000966675.3 Picea glauca | reverse complement strand
GTAGGAATTTCTCATCAGTATTGAATTCATCATCTTTTCTCTTCTGTTAGAATACTTTTTCACAGTTTTCTGCCTTCTTTTTATGTTCTCCAAGGCAAAATTCCTTTGTTCTTCTAGGGATAACAATGCATTTATCCTTTGGGGAACATTGAAATAATTTAATTCTTCAATCTATAACATCAGCTGCAAGGAGGAAAGCTCCACCTCAATATGTATAATAACGTCTTGTCCATATACAAGATGAAAGGGAGTACATCTTGTACTTACTTTGGAGGTTGTGTGATCTTCCCAAAGAGCGTAAGTGAGAAGCGCATTCCACTGGAGAGTTTTATCTTCTATGATCCTAACCAGATTCTTGTTAGTGGACTTGAATTGCCCATTTTCATGAGGGTAATAAGCAGATGAAGTGAAATTTTCTACCCCTAACTTAACTAAAAATTGAGTCAATCTTGCATAAATGAAGGTTGGGCCATTTTCCGTAATGATCTCTAATGGAATGCCAAATATGGAAAATATATTAGTTTCTAGGATATAAATTACCTATTCATCTTGTGCGTGTCTTAGAGGGACAACCTCATTCCACTTAATAAAGTAATCAGTGGCTATCAAAATAAAAATATGCCCTGCAGAAGATGGAGGATTGATAGGACCAATAAAGTCTAGGCCCCATTTAGAAAAAGGGAAATCCGGGAGGATAGGTTGTAAGGGAATGACATAAATGCGTTCTTTCCCAGTGAATTTTTGGCACTTGTCGCAAGATCTTGCAAATTTATAGGAATCTCAAAGTATTGAAGGCCAATAGTAACCATTTCTTATGATTTTAAAGGCAGTAGATTTAGCATAAAAATGACCACCAATGTGAATGACAAAAACTGATGATCCATGAATTTCATGTAACAGTTGTTTTGCTTCTTCATCATTCACACATAGAAGTAATAAACCATCAACAAACAAACAAAAAATCTCCTAAAATGGCATACTTGGAAGCTTCTAGGTGGAGTCTCCTTCTATGATAAGGATCCAACTCATCCAGACACTTTTGATACTACAAAAAATACAACAGATTTTTATACCAAGGGTGTTTGGATATAACAATATTTTGATTCTCAATATAAAACAGAGATGAAAGAGTATTATATTGATCATCAAGTTCTTCACTTGGTTCAGGAAGCTGAGTTAAGTGAAGAGTTAGGTATCATCCCTTGATTGTATTTGAAGTCATGATCATCAAATCATTCTCCTGAATTTTGGCAAGCCAATGTGCAAGTTTTCATGAAAGATAAGTTTGTGAAAGAAGAAACTTGACAGCAGGCAAAGAGACTCCTACCTGCGTATGTTTTCCCAAAATGAAGTAGAATTTTTTTTATATAGATTTAACAAGAGCAAAAGCGTGTTTCTCAATACCAGAGTACTTGATTTTATCATCTGATAAACTTTGGCTCATGTAAGCTACAAGTTTTCCAATGTTTTGGTCACCACTTTGCAAGAGGATAGCATAAATCTCTTCCTCGGTGGCATTGATATATATGGTAAAATATTTCTCAAATCTGGTTTTGCTAGAACCAATGCAAAACTGATTGCTTTCTTAATCCTAAGGAAAGCATTTTCAACGTCATATGTCTAAGAAAAAGAATGATATTTCTTTAGAAGATTATGAATTGGTTTAACCATGACAACAAAATCAGGAACAAACCTATGGGAAAAATTGATAATTCCCATGAAATCTTGAACTTCTTTCTTGGAGGTGGGGGCAGGAAGGTTTATAATCGCAGTAATTCGTTTGGGATCGATGTTTATTCTTGAATTAGAAACAATATGACCAAGGAGTTTTCCCTTAGTGACACCAAAATAGTTTTGGAAGGATTTAAAGAAATGCCAAGTTTTCTGCATTGCATGAGAAATTTTCTAAGATGACCAAAATGATCCAACTGATTCTTTGAATAGACAGTCAAATCATCAAGATAAACTTGGACAATTTTACCCTTCAGATTGTCAAAAGCTATCTACATAGCTCTTTGAAAAGTGGCACCTGCATTAGACAAGCCAAAAGGCATGTGTTCATAAGAAAATGTGCCTGAGTGTGTAGTAAAAATGGTTTTATACCTATCAGTCTTTTTTACGTTGATTTGATTATAACTAGAAAAACCATCAAGTAAGGACATCATTTGTGACCCTGCAACCTGTTGTAAAATCATTTCCATATTAGGGAGAGGAAAATGGTCTTTGACACTTTCTCTATTCAATGCACATAAATCAACACATAACCTAATCTGGCCAGTAGTCTTCCGAACATGGACCATACTTGAAACCCACTCGAAATACTTAAATAGAACGATTATACCAGCTTTCAATAATTTTTCCAACTTTTTCCTAATAGTAGCTTCAAGTGCAGGGTTAATAGGTCTTTGTTTTTTCCTAACTGGGTTTACCCCTTCCTTGATAGGAATGGAATGTTTTATGAGAGCGATATCAAAACCATGAATATCCTCATATGACCATGAAAAAACATCTTGAAATTCACGGAGTAGCTCAGTGAATTTCGACTTTTCTTCATCAGAACATTGGGCACCTAGTTTAATGATCTTTAGGGATTTGGGTGTCCCAAGGTTCAAGAAAATGGTATCACCCACTTTCCTTTTTGACTCCTCTTCCTTATGTGTCTCTTTTTTGCCTACATCACTCGACGAAAATGAACTTTCGAGAGGAGTCAAACCTTTAGGAAATTTGTCATCTTCAATAGATATGATTTATTTAGGCTTAAATAGTTCATTTTGTATGAAAGCACAAATACCTTCATCACTTGGAAAAACTTACCATTACTCTATGTTATCAGGGATGTGAGGATGATATAGAGTTTAGAATGTACAATCAGGTCATTGAGGTAAAAGCTGTCGAGTAGGAGATGTTGCAAACACATCTAGCCTATTAGCCATTGGATTGAGTTCCCTCTTAACATGAGTGATGTTAAATGATAACAGATTTGAAATAAGAATCCAAATATCTTGGGTATAGTGTTTAAACAATTTATTTTTTTGCGAATAAATCTTACGTACAAGGTTCACCACAAGTTGAAAATCACCAAAAACTGTAAGGTGACCACAACCAAGGTTATATGCATTTTTTATGCCTAACAACAAGGCCTCAAAATTGGTGATATTGTTTGTGCAAGAAAATTCTAACCTACAAGAAAAAATGTGGATTTTACCTATAGGAGAATACATAATGATGTTGGATCCATTACCTTCATTTGAGCATGAGCCATCAAAATGCATGTGCCACATGCCATCATCAAAATCAATTGGTTCAAGGATAATGTCACCCTCATCAAAAAAGATAGAGTATACTCCCAAATATTCCTCAAGACAATTTACGTTAGGTTGGGGAACACTCTCTTTATATGGTGAAATTATTCCTTCCATAAGGACTATAATATTATTTCCGTTCCAAGGGAAAAACATATGTGTTCTGTCAAGCGAAAGATATCCACCTGTTAAGGCTTGCTAGTCTCTTCCTAAAATAATTGAATAGTTTCTCACTAGCATATCAATTACTTGGATGTTGAGGGTTGTTCTTATCTCAGGGTGTGCAGATAACTAAGGTTACATCCTTGATTTCACCTATAGTTGACTACTACAAACTGTTATAAGAGAACATGCTTCTAGAATTTTCATTAGTGCACGATAAGCCAAGCTCTTCCATGATAAATTTTGACATTACAATTGGATCAGGCCCGCCATTAATTATGCATAAATGAGCTATTTTATCCATAATTTTTACTGAAATATAAAAAGGGGGATTTTTTTACAGGGTTCCTAAAATTATTTACACCTATCTTATTTATAGTTGAATCCTCTTCTTTTGACTCTTCAAAAAGATTGGCTATGGTAGAATCTTTACCTTCCATAAAATTATTGAGATGATTTTGTTGTTTTGGGACAGAAACCATGTTGAAAAGAGTAGCATCAACCTTGATATTATCCAATTGGTTAAGGATGTTATATTCAGAAGAGGGAAGAGGGGAAGGCACTGCTTGATTTTCTGAAACTCTAACAACTTGTGTATCGATACATTGAGAAGATGAGCTTCGTGTGGAAGAAGTATGAGGAGGATCATATTTACCCTTGGTCATGTAAGTTTTGTTCATGGTATTGATTACCATAAAATCCTCTGGTTCAACCTAATCTAGAACAATGATTGTGGTATCGGGCCTTTTTCCAAAGATCTTATCTCTGGCATTTTTCTTAACTTCGCAAGTACTTTCTTCACGATTTTCTTCACAAAATTTAAACCAACTGAGAGACATAATGGCCTTTGGATGAAAAGTATTTTCATTAGGATTCCTAAAAGGCTCTAAGGCTTAAGAATATGCTCCAGGGGTACGTGAAGACAAACTTCCTTTTTGTTCATAGGCTATCATCCTATTATTCATATCATGCAGGATTTGTAGGAGGGTAGACATATATGTTTTCTTGACTGAGTCCCCTTTAGGGATACCCATTCTTTCAATTTTCTCCTCATATTCTATACAAGTATGAATATCGGAACCAATATTGTCAATAGCCTTCTCTTTGAGTCTATGAAGATAAGGAGAAGGTAGCGCATTATAATAATGCATGAAAGCAATCTGATTTTGGGGGTGGATTAGTTCGGGGATTTGATTGTATAATTTGGTGAAGCAAAGGTTAAAATATTAATGGTTTCGTCATCTTTATAGGAAATATTGTTGTATTCCTGTAATTGCTCAGCTGGAATCCTGGACTGTCCATAAGTGGAATTGAACCAATAAACCAATCCTTCCCATGTGGAGATAATTTTTAGAGGGAGAACAAACAAATCT
Source organism: Picea glauca (assembly GCA_000966675.3). Classification (NCBI taxonomy): domain Eukaryota; kingdom Viridiplantae; phylum Streptophyta; class Pinopsida; order Pinales; family Pinaceae; genus Picea; species Picea glauca. The sequence continues at coordinate 6,762 of JZKD02S0334600.1, read as the reverse complement.
GCTGCAACTTTCCCTTCAAGGGAGTTAACAAATAAACACATGCAAGTGTCATTATCGTTAGCCCCGATATTATAACAAGCATTAGAAAATGATACTACGTGTTCATTTGTAGTAACGGTATTATTTCTCGAAAACCTAGGTAAATGCTCCTTAAATTTTGGTAATGGGTGAGTAAGAGGTGCCAGATTCAAGGGAAAAGACAAGTGCTATGGGGTAGTCGTAGTATCTTTTTCGAACTGGAAAATCCCATATTTATTTATCACTTTAGTAGGATTGGTAGTGGATTGAACAAGGACCTGATGACTGTATATAATACCAATTATTGACGAAGCAGAAGGTTGGGAGGAGGAGGCACCTCTAGTTCCACTACTAGTACCCACATATGTCATGTTTAAGGTAATAAGTATGGGTGATGAAGGTGAAATAGAAGAATCAGATAAAATTCTCCTTTGAGCACTTTCTTGTGTTGATAAAACAATTTTCCTCCTTCCTATTTTAAAAATAGGAGTAGCTTCAGGGGACAATCCTCTTCTCCTTCGAGAGATGTGAGGATTTGAGGACATGAAAAAGAAAACCAAGGATTTAGGAAAAGAGAGGTTACTGCTGATTTCTAGGCTACCTTTTCCTATCTTCCCAGTGTTCACAGATACTTATATCTCTTTCAATTACTCCCCAAGAGCATTCAAGTTCAACATGAGTACTAGAAGTTTCTAAAATAGTGTTGAATAAGGTCAAGGCAATGCTATCTTGGTCATCAAGACCATTTCCAATATTGGATTGTCTTGTAACAGGTACTGCCATGGAAACAAAAGTCAAGGAGTATTCAGATAAATCAGAAAATGAAAGATAATTGTGATACAATAAAATAGAGAGATATGAAAGATCTTCCCAGTATGGTCACCAAATAAATATTGAGGAAAAGGTATGGAAAAACTTACTCAAGTATTTTCAGATCTTGTCGGGCTAAGACAAGATAGTTGGGAATGTCACCTGAGTTTTATAGCCTAAAAACCAATCACTTAATCCACAAGTATTAAGTACACAGGATCAAGGATGGTTTTTATGTTATATATATATATCAATGAAAAAGAAATAAAATTAAACAAAGTTACATGAATGTGTACAAAAATTACACAAATGTGTACATGGAGATAAAAACAAAAGAATGAACCAAATCATTAAAACACATGTGTGATATTGAAACAATAATTTGATTTTTATATTTATTTCATTCTGAGATACAAAAATGAGTTCTCTTTACAAACCCCTGTGAGGGTAGGGATCAAAGTTAGATTTAGAAGCCTTCGATGGGCACCATACAAAAATACTCTGACAACAAAAAGAAAACTGAAGCTAAAGATCTGGATCAGCTTGCCACAAAATGTTGTCACTTGACTTTGCAAGATATACTTTATCAGTCATGCAATTCAATTCATAAACAAACAAGAATACACAGACTGCCAAATATGAATCATACACCTTTAAAACAAGATGCTAAAATATGTGATTCAGTTTTTGAATCTCGTTGCCTTCAATAGGACCCTACTGTCATCAAGAGGATTAAGCCTTCTAGTAAACTCAGAATGAATGAAATTGAAATCATCTCACTAGTATAGAGAAAACCTTATGGTTGTAGTTCTCCTTCTATTATCTCCCCTTGTCTCTTCATTTCATTGAACTTTTATTCCTTCTCAATAATTTATGGTAGTTTAACTACCTTTCTTTAGCTAAGCCAAATTATCTTAACTAATTAGTTGAGACAAATAATAATAGTATATATAAATAAGGGTTTGATTAATAATAACTAAATAGGTGGGACCCCTTGTGACTCCCAATTATTTCTTTTAATAATCATCAAACTTGAAAAACTCAATCATTTGATTCAAATATCCTCCTTGTGATTCTCATGCTCATATTTATAATCAAATATTTAAATATCAACAAAATATAATATGACCATATCCAAAAAAATATCATTATATCTATGCTATCCAAAAAAATTGCCTAAATATATGCTTGTTGTCTGAAATACTGTTAGAGGAAAGGACTGTCTTCAACATAAAAATTAACATTTAAACATCATCAAAAATCGTATTTGCTATGAGAGGCATTTGGCCTCTTTTCACTGTTGTCGCCTTTTGATATTTCTATGGAAGTTTTAGGCTAATTGGAACATTGAGGATGAACTATGTTGATAACATTAGAACAATCATTTTTAAGATGAAGGCGGGAGGATACATATTTAGATGAATTTTTGAATGATTTGTAGGCAGTGGCCACCCCTTTTCCTTTATCATGCACAAGCTTGGGATCGTCAGTTTTTAACCACTTACTAGCATGAGATGACTGTGCATGTGAGAAAATATGATCAGCTTGAGCAATTTGATTCTTTAGTGGTGGTGGAGGGGGTAATGGCAAAGAATCAGTAGGCCAACAATGACGATGAACATCAGGCTGGTGGACAATCTCTTGCCAACCATCTTTGGCAGGCGGTTCTGGTTGCATTGATACATGAGGAGGGACTCAGATACCAAAACCATTTTGATGTGCTTGGAAGGGATGTCTTTCAGGTCGGGGTTGAAGGATCTCATGGACTACTAGGTTGAAGAACCAAACTTTAAAAATATGATTCAATTCTTGTGGATCGACATCGAAATGTATGGACAACCAAGATCTTCTATGACCTCTTTGCCAATTTCCTCTGCCATTATTGCCTCTGTTGGAGAAACTCATCCTGAAGCAATGTTCCAATTATTTATGAAAACTCCTGACAGTCCATGGATCAACCCTACCTAAATAAAATCAAAGGTTGCCTCTATCATTCACAACAAAAGCACATGCAATCAGTCCATTCATCATACTACTCAAATCAATAATTAATTTCTATTGAACATGGAATGATATGGATATTGGCAAGGTGAGGGGTTTATAATGAGAGAAATGTAGTAGCATGGACAAGAACCACCAACAGATACTGTTCAAGCAAACACAGATGCAACTTCCATAAAATACTATATTTCCATTTCCAAATTTCAAAAGCTAGTCACTTTCTTTTCCTTCTTTTAAAATGCAATTCAAAATATCAGAACATGGAATTAAAATGAATTTGGGAATATGGTGGGATTGTACGGAGCGAAAAGTGGTATAATTAATGAGAAATGAGATGGATATTGTTCCATTATATGAAATAACATTCATTCTTTAAAATGATATATCCTCAATTTCCAAAGAATACATTTTTAACTGTAAGAAATCTCAAGGTTCAAGACACAACAACTTCCATATCAAACCCAAAACAAAACTCCAAGATTTTCAAACTCTGCCATTTAATTTTCACCTTTTTTTTCATACATGTTTGATCAAACAACAGTACAATTTATAGACAGACTGTTCATAATTCCAACTAACAATGACCATATCCAGATTGCTTAGAACATACATGGGGAAGCTGAGGAAAAGAACATGCCATCAAACTTAATCAATTATATCAAACCAATTTTAAATGTTGCACAAAGGACTGGGTTCAAGACCTTCTATTTATTAGCTGGTTACCATTTCCTTTTATCAAAAACCAAATGAATCCAAAGATCACCGAGCCAAAACCATTATAACCAATTTCTTCCCACTATGCAATTTTATTTCTTTTTATTTGCAAAATTCTTTTTTATACGATAGACCATCAACATAATCATTCCAACAATTAACACCAGACTACATCAAGTGCACAATGGGGTGTAACATAAGCCAACACTCTTCAACATATGATATTGATATCACCACTTTCAATAAGCTATGTGACAGGCTAGTTTTGAAACCCTAGTGTTATTTTATTTACTCACTATACAACCTTCAAAATTGACTGAAAATGATCAAACAATGAAACAAAAACAATGTAGGTAGCAAATCTCTCTACTGTCGGGTCAACCATGACCATTTCAAAACCCAAGTTCAAGCTTACAAAAACCACGACAATGAAGAACGGGGTCTGAACTGTCAGGTGGGCAAGACAATTCTACAAGTGGGGTTGATAAAATGAAACCAAAAACTCCATCATTTTACAACAAAGTTTGACACAATTGCTTCCAAGGTGGTCGCAAGGAAAAAACCCGACTTTGCATACAAAAAAAAACTGTGGAATTGTAACTCAACAGGGTCACAAGCCTCTCATGGATTGAGCGGGAGGTAAGAATAATCGCATTAAAAGAACCAAAATTGGATTGTCTCTTTTGTATACCATGAAAACCCTCCAGGATTATACCATGAGACATGGGTGGAAACAAAACAATTTTTCCATAAATTCTATCAACAACAAGGAGCAATAATAACCAATCATCCACCTGAGGTACAACCATAACCAAATAACTTCATCATAAAAGAGAATTAAACAAATTCCAACTTGCAATATTCAAAACACCAACCATATCATTTGCAGAGACAGAGCATATATTCAACCACTGTATCTTTCAAAAAGAAAACACCCTGTATCTGAATTCTAAGATCCAACATAGAGATTCTATCCAAAGAGAGGTTACAATGATGAATGGAAGGGAGAGATTCACCATACATGTGAGGAAAGCACCAAGAAAAACAAATACCACCACTATTCTCCCAACGACCAAGCAAAACAGAGGCAAACTAACCAGAGCAACCAAAAATGTGCGACAAGGTGAGGGTGGTGAGCTCGAGGTAAGGTAAAAATGACGTGCAGTAAATGAACATCGATTCTCCACCCTCTCATTAATTTATACCAACCATAACTAGGATGGAGCACATCCAAACCTTCATTAAACACATTAATCAACCATATTCAAATCCAACATGTCACTTCCACTTTGCCAATTTGAAATAAAAACCCCTTACACCATAGTTTTTATACCAACACCGTATAATATATGTTCCATATTCACTTTTAACAAGTTCCAATTTTCAAAGATCGAATTGACCGCTAAAAATTTGCATAAACCATAACTATTGTCCACCAAACATAACTAATATCATGAACAAAATATGCCATAAACACAATATGCCATAACCAATGTGTGTGTGAGTTGAAGTTCAAATTTTAACCATATGCCAAAGTAGATGTATAGCATTCATAACCAAAGTGCTTGTCACTTCAAACCTTCTTTTGACTTTTGAATTTCCAGCCCTTATCATCATTGATTGCATGTGAAAACTTGTTTGAATTCCTGTGTTTTTCTCAAACTGTAGAATTGTTTCGTAAATTTGTCATGAGCACAATTCAGAGAAGCGTTTTATTTTTTTATCACGATTTAAACAAGGGGTCCCAACTATCTAGTATCTTATTAATATGTATGTATATAAATAATAAGTAATTGCAACCAATTTGCATGCAACTACCCTATGTTGCGCTTTTGGGCATCAACACCTAATTCAAAGATTCAATCATAACGCTATGAGAAATGGTGTAGAAGAAGATAAAGAGTGGAGAAGATGGAGATATTTCTTTGTTGATCATAATATTGGATATGTCTTCATGGTTGTACCTTCTTCTTCCTCTGATCTTCTTCCCTGCCCCATTTGATAATTTTGATTGTGGAACCTTTGATGAAGCACTTCTTCTCTTTAAAAATTAGATTTTCTAACTACTTGAGTAGTTAGGGTTTTCCCTTCTTGAATTTCTCGTAATTATTTTCTTGAATTATTCTCTTTAATTAAAACCTCATTAAGTCTTCATTAATGAACTTATATCATTAATATAGGCATATTCAAAATGGGTCCCTTTTTTTTAATAAAAGTTTGTAAATAAACTTTTAATTTCAAAATTTAATTAATTTCCCCTTTTAAAGAGGGGGACTATGTTTTAATTTTATGGAAGTGATAATCAACTTTTTATCCATATAAATCACTTCATACATTCTCTTCATCGTCTTATATTTTGAACTATATAAAGTTTTCCCAAATATTCATCACTCAGATCTCAAGATATGAGCTCGTGAAGTTGAGTTGTCACACGGGCCCATTAAAAATGAAGCTGACTGATATTTTAATTTTTGGAAAAAATATAGGAACTTTCAACCCTTCAAACTTGTACCATCATCTTCTTCATCGAAATACATTTCCAAAGGTATAAATTTTGCATGATTCCGACACCCAGATCTCAAGTTATGGCCTCTGCAAAATTGCGACTCAACCAACGTCGATCAAATGCCTTGGGAAAATGTTGACCCTTGGATGAATTTTGTGCTTCTCAAAATTCAACCTTTTGGTTCAAAAATCTATCCCACATGCATGGAATTACATGAATTTTAATAACATATAATTTCAAGTGTATCTTACACTTAATAAAAAATATAAGAGAGAAGACTATTGAGCTTAGGAAGATTTGACCTCCCCTTATAAAATCAATTAAATAATAGTATTTTAGTCAACCAATCAACATCCACCTCATGCCCAGTCACTTGTGAATAATCCATTCACATATTTCCATGTGTCATTTCATGATAGGCTAGTAATATCCATGTGTAACTAATAAAAACATGCCATGTGTCGCCATTGTTAAGATGCCATGTGTTTCTCTCCATGAGTTGCTTTGTGGCACCATTCACATACTTCCATATCATCCAATTGTGGACTGTCGTATTCTGCCACTTGTCATATCTTCACAAGTTTCCATGTGGAAGGATCTTATTGATTTAGAAATTAAATAATATAAAAAAATTTAAGGTGTGATGTTTAAAAAGGAGAGTGATGGAGAGTGTAGGAAAGAAAGGAAAAGTGGGTACTTAGGGGGAAAATAAG
>JZKD02S0334567.1:0-15988 GCA_000966675.3 Picea glauca | reverse complement strand
CCTAAAAGAGAAATTTTCAGCCATTGAAGAAGGAAGAAAGAGCCTAGCCATAGCTACACTCTTATTGCTTCTTCTCCCTGAGCTAGCCGTACTTTCTGAAGTCAAGAAGGAGGAGACGTCCCAGGCCTAGGTTATCTACACCTAGGGCCGTCCTGCTTCTAGGGTTTGGTGATAGAGCCTTGCTATAGCAACACTCTCCCTCATTGCACTCTCTAGTCTTGATTTATCTTTTATGCTAGCCGTTTTTGCCAAGTTAACCTAAGGAAGGAGGAGAGAGCACGAGGTCTTGCTTTAGCAACACCAGAGTGAGCCTCTCTCCCCTAGGGTTTTGATTCTGAGGCCCTGCCATAGCAACACTTCAGAACCCTTCCCTCTAGTCCTTAGTCTTCCTCCTTCAACACTTGCGTCCTCTTCTAAATTGACTCCATTAACCCTTAGGCACTGATCTTGGACCTCCAACGTTGAAGTGAAAGTGATCAAACAACTCTCAAAACTCTTTGCTAAACTGAAACCCTAACTAACTACTGACCCTAAAAATGCTGACGTCACCCTTGGTTACTTCATCTTGACGCAACAATGTTTTATTTTATAAGCAATTAGATGGTGTTTAAAGCATTTATTGAATGAGGGATTGATTGGAGTGATATCACTTCATTGCTGGAGTGATATTATTTCATTGCTGTATTAAAAGACATTGACTTCGTCAATATTTATTGTTATAATTGCTTATATATTGAATTTAGCAGATGATCTTTGATATATGAAGTACTAACCAAGATTTGCATGTATAAGTTTCTTGTTGCTTTGTCCCGGACAGGTGCTCTTCTTCTTCTTTACTCATTATTGGCTGTTTAGCCGGATCTTCTGCTCGGTGGTGACTTATGAGGGGGGATTTACACTTTTGCCTTATTATCCTTCACCTTCTCAAAACTCCAAGTCACCAGGGACGTCTCCCTTGGGCCTTACCACCCAGAATAGAAAGAACCATCCCATTGAGGTGACATTGGGTGGGATTGGTTCYTGTTACGCCAGTTCRTTCCTTTGTCTTCTGACCTATTACCATAAATACAAACTGTGCGATAACAGGCTCATGCCTTATCTATAGAGCCTTTGGATGAATTGGATTATGTCAACAAAAMTCTTTGAATAATTTAATAAGTATTGTGGGGTAACGAGATGTGAAATTTGGATCCATCTCCCCAATATTACTCATCATAGAAAATGCAAGTTCAACATAAAACCAAAAATTTTGGAGTTATCTTACACTCTGCAGGAGAGTGTAGCCCCATATGGAGCCAGTTCTTGTTGAAGTATATGTAGCTGCAGGAAATATTCGTATTGTATTTATTATTGTATTTGATCATGTAGAAACCCTAAAAGGGTAATGACAAATTGTACTTGTAAGGTCAGCCCCATTGAGGCCAATACAAAACCCTAAAAAGTCATTGTAAAGTCAAATTGGTCAAGTCGGCCCGTATTGTGGCTAATGTAAAGAAATTAAAGTGTAATATGACAAGTCGACCCTAATGTCAAAAGAGGGCATGTCATTGTGTATAAATAAGAGAGGCTAGACGCCTCATTCATACACTCACTCACTCAAGCACAAGAGAGAGAAAAGAGTGCACAAGTCTTGGAGAAAGAGAGGGAGACACAACGAGGGTTTATCTGTTTTCTCTCTTGGCATTGTTCTTGGTTGAAGAATCTATACATAAAGAAGTTTTTGGGTTTTCTTACCTAGAGGGTTTACTAGGATAAAATCTGTGTCTATTTTGTTTCTGTGATTGTCTCTCTTTCAATGATCTTGTATATGCAGTTAATGAGTTGAATAATCATAATAACTAAAAGAGAACTGTAATTGTTAGCTGCATAAGTAAATTTTCAACATGGTATCGGAGCAGGCCTGAAACAGACCAACTCACAGTTTATGAAGGCTTGCCTAGCCTCAGTGCACCCTCTCCAAGATCCAGTTTTCAGTTTTGCAGTTGCTGCAAAATTAGGGTTTCCGCATAAACCCTAGGTGTGACAGTTTCCCTGTTTAAGGAGGTCGTTGGAGAAAGTGAGCACACCTAGGAACTCGCCTAGGCAGGGCGAATCTATTACCTGGACCATAATCCAAAATTTCACAAGTTGAAAAATGAGGGTTTCCTCATAAACCCTAGATCTGGTTGCAGTTGCTGCAGATTTTGTGACAGAACTCACCTTTGGCTCAACAATCTCTCTAGTAAGGTCTAAGATCCATATCTTGAAAAGTTATTTGTTACTTTGCTTGTTTCGGATAGGTTGACTACCAGTACTAAGCTTGACGGAAAGCTTGAAGGAGCCGATGACTTATGAGCATGGAAGTACAGAGTAATGCTCATTCTAGAAGAGAATGACCTTGTAAGTTTTGTCGAGGAAGACATTGAAGAGCCAGAGGGAGATGAGGCCAAAGCCAAATATAAGAAGGATTTGATCAAAGCGAAGAGGATCATTGCTGACTCCATCAAGAACCACTTGATTCCTCATGTTTCAACATTAAAAACCCCAAACAAAATGATGGATGCCTTATCCCGTTTGTTTGAAGGCAAGAACATCAATCGGAAAATGACCTTGAGGACACAACTCAAGAATGTGAAGATGCAAGATATAAAAACCATACAATCTTACTTCACAAGGGTGTCCCAAATTAAAGAACAACTTGAAGCCATTGGAGACTCAGTTGAAGAAGCTGAGTTAACGCTGACCACATTGAATGGTCTTTCAAAGTCTTGGGAATCCTTCATTCAAGGAATCTGCTCTAGAAGGAAGTTAACTAAGTTTAACAGATTGTGGGAAGACTGTACTCAAGAAGAAGCCAGATTAGAGGCAAGAAAAGAAAAGATAGAAAGCACTGAAGATCAAGCGCTAACAGCTCACGCAAGAAAAGGAAAGAACAAGAAAGAAGTTCACTCTCACAAGAAGTCTCATAAGCCTTATAAAGGACAAGAATCTCATAAAGATGTTTCAAGCTTCAGATGCTTTATCTGCCAGAAAATGGGACACATTGCAAGAAATTGTCCCCAAGCAAAAGATCAGAATAGAAACAGGAAGTTTAAACGACATCATGCTCATATCACAGAAGAAGATGAACCTGATCGGAAAAGAACAAAAGAAGATGATTCAGATGAACCATATCTTATGTGATATAGGACTTAGTGCTTTTGAAGCACTTGATCTATATCAAGTGATATTAATAGTAGTATTTCTTGTCTTCCCTCATTAGACTTCAAGTACTAAAAGAGCCGGAGAACCTTTATATAAATTCTTATGTCATGAAGGCCAAGTGCAAACTGTGAAGAAGTATCATGATTCATCCAGACATTGTTCAGATCAAGCAAGCAGTCTGACAATGTACACTCCAGGTATGCAGCCTTCATAATTAATTTCAGTTTTAAAGTTTAATGGCATTATGCATCTAGTCTCGTTATCCCTAGAACAATAACTCTATCTATTTGCACAATTTGCCAAGAATGTATCTCTTTATTCACCAGGTCTAAGGAAGCTGTGATCTCAGCATATACTTGTAAGCTGGGTCATTTTCTCGGTTTGGGAACCCAACAGTTTGTCCTATCTTTGGATAATTATCCCTGGTACGAGAATCCAACAAGGTCTCAATTAAAGTCAGTCATTCATTATTGTTGTAGTTGGGTTGTTTTCCTAACAGAGGAGTCCAACAAGTTGCTTGAATAATTGGGGTATCCCTCCCTGGTTTTGGTAACCCTTCAGATAGGTTTTGAGTCAAGAAATAGTCTCTGTGCTCGGGGGTGGCATATGTGCCTATGGTTGGGTGACAATAATGTTATATTGTCTATGGTGAAACGAGCACGTTAAAATACTAAAAACCATTGTCCCTGGTACGGGAGCTCATCAGTGTCATGCATCAACATCATGTATGGCTCACAATGTCCTGCGGTTTCCATATGAGAAGACCTGGTCAGTGGACAGTGAGGCCACCTTTAGAGGAAGCAGAATTTGTTTGAAGTCTGACTCAGTTTTTCATATTAAGACTTGGTAACCAACACCAAGTATATCTTACAAAGATATTGAGGATATTGTGGACTCAGAGGAAGTTAAGGCTCAGAGGGAGCCAGTTTTTCCATGCAAAGAGAAATACACTTCCAGGACGGATAATACAAAAATCAAAGAAATAGTTCCAGTGCCAGATGGTGTAGTACATGAGTCGGGCTATGGAGACATGACTACAGTAGAAGTTTGAGTTACCTCCAAGAAAGAGGAAAAGCTACCTTCAGTGTCAGTTATTGAGCCACTCTTAGTTTCAGATGAAGCTGCTTCCGTGATTGAGTAGAGGAGCTACTCTCAGAGTTCATTAGTTACAGTGAGTATTGAGCAATCATTCTCAGTTTTAGAGAGAGCAGCTGCAGGTCCAGAGCCCCAGTCCCAGAAGGAACAGTTGTAGAGAGAGTAGAGGACATACTCTCAGGTAGCGAGATAGATAGTGCTTTGCAGAAAGCACATAGCGCCAACACATGATTGATCAGATCGAGTTGCAACTGAGCAAGTGTACTAGTTTGGTACAATTTGATGTAAAAATTTGGTTCGTTGATATATTTGACGAACACGAGGACAGATATGTGTTTTGCGGTAAACATAGTATATGATTGAGCTGAGACGTGTTTGCCCTGTTACAAGGTACCCGAGGGATACAATGGACTATGGACTCCGTTGTAATACAAATTGTGAGACTAGATTGCATGCTTGTGCAGATTCAGTTTTGTGCCGGATGTTTCAGCTTGAGATTAGTCATGACCTCATGGTTCAACAGAAAGCAATCTAGTATGGTTCTCAGTACGGTTGAATAGCAACATGTTCAACCAACAGTGAAGCAGTGTGGCTTCGAAAATTGCTGACAGGCTTGATCTCGAATCAAGAAGTGACTTTTATCTGGTGTGAAAGCCATAGTTGTGTAAAGTTGTCCAAGTGTTCTATGATAAGTCCATGCATGTTAAGATCAAATACCATTATTCCGGGACATGGTAGAGAAGGGAGTAGTGAAGCTCCAATATATTGCTACCGACGAACAGGTAACATATATGTTGACCAAGCCTTTGTCAGGGACAAGATTGAAGTGGTCCAGATAGATTCCTCCAGTATTGAGAAGTAATGTTTTTCTCCAGTAGTAAGAATTGATGTGTTCCACAGTAGCTGGAAGTGATGTGTTTCCTAGTAGTGGGAAGTGTTCCCCAGTAGCAGGAAGTGATGTGATCCCCGGTAGTGGGAGTTACCCCAACGTAGGTTGATATGCTACTCCAACGCAGGCTGGTATGTTACCCCAACGCAGGTTGGTATGTTACTCCAATGCAGGTTGATATGTTACGCCAACGCAGGTCAGTATGCTACTCCAACGCAAGATGGTATGTTACCCCAACGCAGGTTGGTATGATACCCCAACGCAGGCTGGTATGTTACCCCAGTGTAGGTTGGTATGCTACTCCAATGCAGGCTAGTATATTACCCCAACGCAGGCTGGTATATTACCCCAACATAGATTGGTATGCTACTCCAACAAAGGCTGGTACGCTACTCCAGTGAAAGTGCAGAACTTATTATGATGTATAGATTCTTGAAATTCAACAAGACAATGGTCGAAGTGTACAAACATGCAGAAGCAGGTTGTTCCTAAAGAATGCCTTCTTAGCTAAAAGGGAGTGTTGAAGAATATGTAGCTACAAAAGATATTCTTATTGTATTTATTATTGTATTTGATCATTTAGAAACCCTAAAAGGGTAATGACAAATTGTACTTGTAAGGTCGGCCCCATTGAGGCCAATACAAAACCCTAAAAAGTCATTGTAAAGTCAATTTAGTCAAGTTGGCCCCTATTGTGGCTAATGTAAATAAATTAAAGTGTAATATGACAAGTCGGACCTAATGTCAAAAGAGGGCATGTCATTGTGTATAAACAAGAGAGGCTAGACTCCTCATTCATACACTCACTCACTCAAGCACAAGAGAGAGAAAAGAGTGCGCAAGTCTTGGAAAAAGAGAGGGAGACGCAGCAAGGGTTTATTGATTTTCTGTCTTGGCATTGTTCTTGGTTGAAGAATCTATACATAAAGAAGTTCTTGGGTTTTCTTCCCCTAGAGGGTTTCCCAGGATAAAATCTGTGTCTGTTTTGTTTCGTTGATTGTCTCTCTTTCAATGATCTTGTATTTGCAGTTAATGAGCTGAATAATCATAGTAACTAAAAGAGAACTGTAATTGTTAGCTGCATAAGTAAATTTTCAACATTCTTACTGCATAGAACTTTTGATGCACATTTATGGAGAATGCCTTTGTTTGGATGAGCACAAGAGACCTTTGACATGGTCTACATCCACTTCACCAGCATGATTAATACAAGGCATTAAAGGACCTCTATGAAGGAAGTGCTCATGTTAAAGAGGGTAAAACCATCTTTTGAAGCTTATATTCAATGATGGAAGGGTCGGCCCTAGTGTGAGGGGTTCCTAAGCAGAGAAAAGGTCAAAGAATAATTATAACTTTAAGTTGTAATGAGGTCAACCCTGACCTAATTATGAACAATAGTGACAAAAGTTGTTGAAGGGTCGACCCTGCCCTTATAGAGAAGAATGAGTATAAGTTAAAACCCAAATGGGTAAAAGGTCATTAATTGAATGACTTGCATGTGTGAATTTTTCTTAAAACCCATTTCACTTTAAACCAATCAAATTTACTTTTAACTGATTATTCAGGGTTTTCTTCAGAATAATTTAAATGCACGACAAAAATAAATAACCAGGAACTGAAAGTAAAAGAAGACAGCAAGCACATCACATGTACACACTTATTTTGGACAATAGTTCTCGGAAAAACCCATGATGGGAAAACCAGTGCAACAGGTATGAGGATTTTATTATTTATAAGCAGGAAAATATAGAGATCTCTTACAAAGTAAATCGGCCTCAGCAAACAGCTGAATAACTTCAACAAATCCCTCTCCAACAAAATTGTACGGCCTCTCTAGACCTTCAAAACAGAACCCAAAATGAAAAATAGCAAGAAGATGAGCCTCTGCGTAGTTGTACGGCCCTCCTGCATCACCCCTGCGTCACTCTGTATGGCCCTGTCAGATCTGAAGCTTAACCTCTGCGATTTGGTGAAGAGATGAGTCAATCGACCTGCTAGACTCTCATCTCTTCTCCTACAAAACTCTCACCTGCAAATCTGCAAATTGATCTCTCTCTCCAATCGATTTCTCTTCCTCTTGTGCGCCCCCTTAGCCAAGTCGATCTCTTATTCTTCATTGAGCAAGTGAAACCCTAATCTCCAAAAGGATGGAGGGCTGAGATCAACCCTCACCCTCATGATGAGATCAATGGTCAAGATTAAAAGACCATAACTTAAATTATTTTTCACTCTAACCTTAGAAAAGGTACTCAATAAAGTCAACTGAAGATTATAACACATCAACAGTTCTTTTCCTAAGTTAGACTTAGGAAAACATTTAATTAATCAACTTAGCCTATGTTTCATTGTCCTCCATCATACTACGACACTATAATGATGATGGAAGACCTTCCTCGCTACAATTTCAACAGCATGGAGGAAAAGTAGTGTTCTAGGGCTGAAATGAAAGGCTTGGGAGGTGCACCCTAGCCTTAGGAGTTGCCAAGTGTCCTTTGGAGACTTGTCAGGGTGATAAAGGGGCTGTTTGGAGGAGCACCCTAATTGAGGATTAGGCTAGGATGGAAGCTTATAAATAGTAGAGATGCATGGGAAAAAGGATGTGAAAGAAGTGTGAAGAAATTCCAAGGGCTTAGTTGAAGACGTAGCTGAATCAAAGGAAGTTTAAGGGCATCTTCAATGTGAGGTTCATCATTTTCTTTCTTTTTCATGGCTGAATTTGATTGCTGAAGTTACCTTTATAAATCTTATGTTGGGATCTTTTAAAGAACATTTTTTTCCAAAAAGAAGGATTCAGGTTGAGGTGAAACCCTCCTTACTGCATGTTGTTTATCATTGTTCATTTCTATTTCCTGAGAGGCTGCTGCTGTCTTTATTGTTCATGACTGCACATCTTCGCTGCTGATTTGTAATTGTGAAAGAAGTGCACCTTTGGAAGGGCCCTCTCTTAATTTATGCACATTAAAGTTCATGTGGTTGATTAGAGCATGTTAATAATAGCCTAATTGCGACTCTATCCATCAATTCAAACCCACTTGAATTTGCTCCTGACTCCATTGCCAACTAGGTTGACACTGGTCTATGACTCTATTCTTTCACCATTTATTTCAAAGAAGATTTTAAATCTTTCCTAGGGTTTGCCTCTTGTGCCGGAAAAGCACTGGCCTAAAGTGAGAGGAAGTGTTGTTGAGGTGACATTAGGCAACCTTCCTAAGTTTCCCCTGGGGTTGCACTTGTTTCCAGGTCTTTATAACTCAAAGTGCAGGTTTAGGAGGTAGCACAGGGTATAATGGAAATCAAATCCTTTGGCAGTGGAATCTTATGTTTATGTGTGTGAAACTCATCTTTGATTGCTTTCACTGGTTTTGGGTTGGAATTTAATGTGTTATTTGAATCAGTGAGATTTGACACATTCAGTTCACTGGTTTTCCTTCTTTCTTGACTGTGTTTCCGAAAGCAAGGCATCAGATTGATTGGACCAATGATTACATTGAAAATTCATCTTTACTTGGTGATTCTAAAGTGAAATATTGCTGTTTATAGGGTGGTAAACCTCGCTGTTTTGCAACTTTTATTGCAGAAAGAGGAGGAGCTTATCACGGATTTGTGTTGGTTTTGGTCTAAATTGGTAAATTAAATCATAAATATGCAATTTGCTTTTGCTGTTTGAAGAAATTGATTGCAGTTTGGGACAAAACAATAAGGTATTTTGTGAATTTGAGGTATTTGTATCGAGTTATCAATTCAAAGCTTCAAACTCCCAAGGGAGACGCCCCTTGGGTTAGCATGAACCAATCCAAAAGTAAGAGGGAGTGTTGGTTATTTGGATGCTTTAGATCACATTCTGTCCAAGGGTTTTTCTGGGGGATAACAGGTTCTCAGGTATCCTGCAACTTAGAATGAAACTCTTAAATAATTTCCAGAACTCTAATGTTAAGACTTTTTCACTTCCTTAATCTTCAATTGGTAGTGACATTTGAGCACAAATCATTCCTACAATGATGGTGGTGAAGGATGATTAAGAGATCATTTGCGACAAAGAGGGCTTGAGACAAATTGGTTGACACTTATGGCCCCAACTATATGTAAGAGTGTAATCCACAATTACTAACATTGATTTGAGCATTGAAGTGTTTGTAAAACAGGAGAGGTGCTCCAGTGTACTACCAGTGGGTTTTAACCTCTTTTTTTCTCCCCAGCACATCCTTAAGCTTGCATGCGAATGCCCAAACATTCTGTAGACTTTATTTTTTGAACTAGGTTCCTCTTATCATGACGAGGTTAACATGCCCAGGTTTAGCATTATGGGGGAACCATTAGCACCATTCAACTCGGTTGGCTTCAGCAAAGTAGCTGCAAGTGGGGGTTATTAATTTTTTCAAAGTCGCCCAACTGCTGGAGTGTGTGTTCTGGCATTCATCCACAAGTGCAGGCACAAACAATAGCATGTCATTTGCTAGGACTAGAACCTTAGTGGGAGCTATATTAGCTACCCACTTTCACTGACCTGACAAGTCACTATTGACATTGCTGTAGAATTTTAAGTAGTTTAAAATTTTAACCTTCATATTTTGTGTAAATTTTCTGAAGAACCTATTAGTGGAGACTCAAGATTAGAGGTTTGCTTATATCACTGATGGACCAATAGAAATGTTGTTATACATACCTGTCTTACTTTAGATGTTATTTGTTTTGGACTCCTTCAAAGTGAATGATGAAAAGCCAATTATTGCTGCATTTCAGGGTGATTGTTTTTCAGAGTTTTTCAACCTACCCAAAATTTTAACGACTTTTCCGCTGGCTTAATTGTAATTTGTATTCAGATCTGGTGACTTAAGGGACAAAGTTACAAACAGGCAAGTTGCTAAAAAAGGGAGCCTTTCAAATTTAATTGTTTTAGCACATAGAAGAATCTTGAAAGAAAATATTGTCAATTTGCCATCATTATTCTAGAACGGTAAGAATCTTGACCTAGTGCTGCAGAATGTTGTTTCTGTATTTTCATCCAATCCTTCTTTTTCCACTGTTTCGTGCTTACTGAAATTGTGATTGCATCCTTTTTTCTCTCTTATTTCCTGGAAGAGTTATCTGCGCACAGAAGATGCATGTTTATTGCCCTTAAATGTTGTGCATCATTCAAATATTTTTCCAGTGGCCAAGGATAGTGGCTTATATATGCCACAGAACAAATGATATGGAAGGTATCAAATTTAGCAAAAAAAGCTTGTTTTGCAACTATAGAGAATTAAATCCTGTAGAATACTCATGATTAGCTTGCTGTAATTAACAATTGTCATTTCTACGTGCCTGAAAACCAGTTTAATGTTTCCAGTGTTTAACTATGTTTCAGGTGGGCTTTTGCGAAATGTACAGCCTGAACTGATGGAGACTCTTCTTCAAGCTACAAAAGATGGGGACATGGATGCATTTCATGCTGTCTCTGGAAAGAATAAAGAGCATATTGAGGAGGATATGGAATTAGAAGAAGATGAAAATGAAGAGGAACAAATTGATGAGGAGGTGTGTATAATTCAGAGGACTTGAATGGGCATATGTTTAGTTCGAATAATACTACAATCTACCATCAGTTCTTAGGTAAGAAACACCATCTTAACATCCTGTTATGGCAGAATGCTTTGTATATGAAGTTTGCTTAGTCATTGCTGGAAATGCCCGTAGGTGCTACCATATATGGAGATTGCAAAGCGATGGTCAGCAGGTCTGATTTCAGGGAATGCTTCAATCACAAAAGAAGTGTATTCGATGTACAACATAGATTTTGATCGTCAGGTACTTGAAATTGTATTATCCTAAAGCTGCCTTGCTCTTCTCCGGAAAAAGTAAAAAGAAAAAAAAGAGAGATCAAAATAAAGAAGACAGAGACGAGGTAGAAAAGGAAAATCAGACATGCTTACAAACACATAAAAAAAGGAAAAGGCTATTAAAATAAAAGGGTGCTTCAGATTTTATTTTGCTTATTTTACTTCTATCCTGTAGGATTACTTTTCTGTATCTACTCATGTTTTTACATCTCTGGGCACTGTTTATGGGCATGCTAATTGATGTTTTTTTGGGATAAAACTCGTATCTTTTTTGTAGTAAATAAAGAGAATACATTCTAGATATGCTTATACAGCATTCTTTTACTTTCTGAATCGAGTATCTGTTTTTATTTCACATTTCCGAATATAGCATCAGTTTTCTGTCTTCAGGCTTGAAAGCCAAAAAACAAATTTCTTGTTGGTCTGATAAAAACCCTACTAAAACTCATCATAAGGATATGACAAAAAGAACATGAGTCCATACAAACATGTGCTCACATATCAACCACAAAAAAAAAATGCTTACAGAACCAGCTATACACGGTTTCTGCTATTCTCAAAAATCTAAACAGTCCATATACTACTTTTGATATCAATACTAAAAATGTCAATAGTTTTTTAAATAGGAATTAAAAACCAGCACTGTATATCCAACAGCATTTAATGAAAAGATTTAGATATCTATAAGCAGCTAAGATTCGCCCTGAATGTTGCTTCCTTGGTGCTCTATGAGAAGTCCAGAGTCCAGTATCGACTCTCATTAGCAAGCCTGCCTCTGCCCCTCTGCATGAGAGATCAAAATAAAGAAGACAGAGACAGGTTAGAAAAAGAAAATCAGACATTCTTGCAAATACATAAAAAAAAGGAAGGGGTTGTTAAAATAAAAGTGTGCTTTAGATTTTATTTTGCACATTTTACTTCTAGCCTGTAGGATTCCTTTTCTGTATCTACTCATGTTTATACATCTCTGGGCACTGTTTGTGGGCATGCTATTGATGCATTTTTTTGGAAAAAAACTCGCATCTTTTTATTAGTAAATAGAGTACATTCTAGATATTATGCTTATACGGCATTCTTTTACTTTTCTGAATCAAGCATCAGATTTTATTTTAAATTTCTGAATATAGCATCAGTTTTCTTTCTTCGGGCTCACAAGCCAAGAAACAAATTTCTTGCTGGTCTGACAAAAACCCTACTAAAACTCATCATAAAGATATGACAAAAAAAACGAGTCTATACAAACAGGTGCTCACGTATCTACCATAAAAAAACCCTTACACAACCAGCTATACATGGTTTCTGCTGTTCTAAAAATCTGAACAGTCCATATACTACTTCTGATATCAATACTAAAAATGTCAACAGTTTTTTAAATAGGAATTAAAAAACCAGCACTATATATCCACAGCATTTAGGGATAATATTTAGATATCTATAAGCAGCTGAGATTCAGCTTGAATGTTGCTTCCTTGGTGCTCTGTGAGAAGTCCAGTATTGACTCCCATTAGCAAGCCTGCTTTTGAAAGCCCATCTGCTTTTGAAGACAGAGCTTCTATGCTTTTCACCTGGACCAGAATTGGATACAACATCAAGTTTCCCAACCTGTAGGTTCCTTTCTGTAATAGACAAAAGGCTATGTTTGTATTAAAATGTATCGTAGACAGATGTATTATAATTAATATATATATATATATATATATATATATTGATAGAATGAATTTAGTGTCCCATGTTACAATGAGGGCCCTGCTTATATAGTAGGCAAGGTGCCCTTTCACATGAAGAGTAGTGTCTCTTTGATAAGACATATTCTTAAATCTTTTCATAATATTATTATATATTATTATGTTTGTTACAATTTCATCCAATTTAGAATTATCTCAAAATCCCCATAAGCCTATGAATTTGTGATACCTTTATCCACTGCCTGTTTTAGAAGAATCTTCAAAGCAAGCCGTTCTGCATAATTGTTTGTTCCTCTGCCCAAACCTGCTCTAAAGACAAATAAATGATCATAAGCGAGATACAAGGATCCTCCAGCCCCACACAACCTCTATCTTGACTAGCTCCATCAAAGAAGCCCCAGGAGTCAGGACACTGACTTGTCTATTTGTGACTGTTTTATAATTCTAGCCTTTAGTAGTTTTGGAATGATTATAAAATTTTTGACTGCTCTAATCTGGATGCACAGTGGAATGATGGTATGTATCATTACAAGCTAACCAAATACCGTGCACCATCTCAAATGGTAGAGCTCTGAAAGCTTTCAACTCTTTATTCTGAAACCAGTTTTTAATTTCTCTTCCACTGTAATGCCATGCCAACCATCCCTACATCCTGTCAGCACCTCTATTTCTGCCCACACCATAACAGCATATGGACGAGAGTTTAAGAAATGGTCAATTGATTCCTCCTCTTGCTTACAAAGAGGACACCTCCCTGGTTCATCTTGATTGTGCCTTTGAAGCACATCCCAGGTCAAGGCTTTGTTTTGAAAGACCAAACACATATTAACTTTGGATTTTAATGGGAAAGACCAAACACATATTAACTTTGGATTTTAACGGGATCTTCACTTTCACCACCAGACCACCTCTCCCTTATTTGCATCTTCACACAAAACCTTATAACTTATGTTGCATTAGTTTTTGGGATGGAGGTACACATCCCTTGGATGGCTAGAACGCACCCCCAAATTTTTCAGTGGACAGCGATAAAATAATATATATATATCTTAAAGAATAAAATCATCTTTTTCAATTCACCATAAACATTTGTAGCTGCTTGTAAGCATAATAGTCTATACTATATAGTATAATGCACATGCCACAGCCCTTACACTTACCTGTTCTGAAAAAGCTCCAGCAATTAAGAAAAGGGCCAACTGGCATTCCATTATTGGTCCCTGAACATGAGTAAAGAATAAAAATAATTTTATTTGAATTCACCATAAAAATTTGTAGCTGCTTGTAAGCATAATAGTCTATACTATATAGTATAATGCACATGCCACAGCCCTTACACTTACCTGTTCTGAAAAAGCTCCAGCAATTAAGAAAAGAGCGAAGTGATATTTCATTATTGGCCCCTGAACATGAGTAAAATGCAGTTTAGCTTTGGGAAACTTAAGTGTAACTATTTTCAATTGCAATAAGGTCCATGAAGGGTCTGTGAGACAAATGCCTGTCTCTATAACAATTTTTCTTCTTCATATTTCTTGTTTATGAAGTTTATGTTAAAAAACATTCCCTTCTCAAGAGGTTCTGCATATGTTTACAGCTGTTTTGAAAACCACTACAAAATGTTAAATTATGATAGCTCAGACAGGTGCTTCTGCATTGGCTCAGAGTCGAAGCAATGCAGAAGATGTCCGGAAACTTTTTCAAGCTTGCTTTATTTTTATAAAGTGATTTTTTCTCAAAAGCACATTAATTAATTAGTAATTAATGTTGGCTTTGCTAAATTTCATAAAGTTAATTTAAGTGAACTTTAGATAATATCGTGACCGTAGATCTAGATCGATCTCGTCCATAGATTGAGGTGATGATTACGAGGTTGGAGATATGGAGGTAAAAGAAGCCAAAAAAAGAGAAATCGACACATTATTGTGACAGGTGAGAGAGAGAGCCGAGGAGACGAGGAATAGAGGAAAATTTGCATGCAGCAGCTTGGGTGCATTTCCCAAGGCATTGGCACGTTTCCCAGGGAGGGCACACTTCTCTAGGCAGCCCATCCGTACAGCAGAGTTCAACAAGCAGTGTGGGCATGTTTCCCAAGGCAGGGTGCACGTGTGGCTGGCTGCACGAGTTCCAAGGCAGTGCTGGACATTGCATGCAAGCCGTACAACATTTAGAAGGTGTTGCCACGATTTCCAAGACAACATACAGTTCGTACAGCTGCTGGAAAGTGCTGCATAGTCTTGGCATGAATTCCAAGGCAGTTTACAGGTTCATTTATTGCTGTAATTTTCTGCTGTGATTTTCAGATTTCTCTGTGGGCTCGGCAATCAATAAAAATTTCTCATTTGTTGGTTTTCCCTTCAGGGCTTTTCCAGGGGTAATGTACCCAAAAATTTCTGTGTCAAATGTGTGATTGGTTTGTTTAAGTTTCCATTGTGCATGCATGTTATTAAGCTCAGTATATTTCTATTCATAAAAATCAGATTTCAAATTTCTTGTTTTCCGTGCATGCATGCATTTGAAAGTTAATTTTTATTGGAAGTAGAAATCAGATCTGAGCATCTTTGTGCTAGAGTGCAGGAGGATAGTGGTGTGCAGATACGCACAGTTTGAGGAGGAGAGGGCCTTGAGGAGATCTAGAGATATGCTAACACAGATAGAGGACCAACAGGGACATGACTCGGGGCAAAAAAGTGAGGAGGCATAGGTACAAAGTGTTGAATTTTAATGATTTCTAAGCTCAAGCATGAGGTTTATTTCATTTAGCATGTACTTGAACCATAAACAAATGCAACAACACCATAAGTGTTGCAATAACCAAGATCACAAGAAGAATAACCATGCACGAGAACACAAGAAGTATCCTGGGAAAACCCTTCTCAAACAAGGGAAAAACCCAACAATCCTTTGCTATATTCTCAGGAGAAGATCCCCCAAACCATAAACCCTAGATGCACACAAGAGGGTGCTCTACAACCTTGAAACTAGCACCCAAGAGAGGTGTGCACTTCAACCGCACAAGTAGGTCTGAAATTTCCAAATGACAAGTGAGAGTGTGTGTAATCCTCAATGGGGATTCACCTCTATTTATACAAGACTTGAGACAACAATGTTGATGATTACAGCTTCATGAGACATCTTCCAGGAAACAGACTGAGTGAGTCAACCTGTGAGAGAGCCCATGAGATGGGTGTGTCGTTCCTCTCTGAGACTGAGATGGAACGTTGTGTGCCCCTGTGTGGGGAGGATGCCCATTAGATGGGTGTGTCATTCCTCTCTGAGACTGAGATGGAACTTGGTGTGCCCTTGTGTGGGGAGGATGC